>JZKD02S1742214.1:77674-89286 GCA_000966675.3 Picea glauca
TTGAAAAAATACACACCAAAAAGCGCAACAGGTTAGAGAATTTCAAATGAAATTTTAAATTCATTATAAAATTATAAATTATTAAATTGTCATTTAAATTTTATGCTCCTTTACACTCTAATAAATTAATTTATAATCCTCCTACAAGTTGGATACCCCATGCCTTAATGATTTGGTCTACGTCTACCATAATCTTAGGCTGTGAGTGAAGCAACTTGATAAAAAACATGGTGCGAAGGCCATTTCATTGGATGGGATTGACACCACTGTTGCATGTAGGGTGGAGGTCAAAGACCTGTTATTGAGACCGCCCTTGATTGGCTAGAGGATAGTGGTGATGATCATGGTATCTTTGAGGAATTGGATCAAGATGTTCCAGAGGATATTCAATCTCACGCCGAGTCTGCAAGTGTGCCACCAACATAGCCACAATCACAGTCAAAGGGAGATAGGCCCAGTGGTATGACTAACAGTCTACCTCCTCTACCTTCTTCTAGGGGACATCGATCTCGAGGGTCTTCTAGTTCTTCTAGAGGATGTTTGACTCTAGTAAGAGGCGCACATGCCTCAAGGGAACCTACTCATAGTGCTAGAGGAAAAACACTTTCTGCGACAATTACCTTTGCCCGTAAAAGGGGTAGAGGGAATCGATAGTTTATTTAGTATTTACTTGATTTCTTTGTAGATGACTCGTGAGTCATGAGTCATGACGATCATGAGATACACTTATTATATTTTTTCATTTTGATGACTCGGGAATCATGATTCAGGACATGATTCATTTTTTATGTGTGATGTATCACTAGACATCTTATATATCAGTTTTCTTTCCATATTCATGTGGCAATATGTCTATTTGATGCTATTGTTGCTTTAAATGTTTCAAATTTTTTTAAAAAAAGAATATTTTTGTATTCTTTTTAAGTTTGTTGATATATTGCCGATGTTTTGGAGATAAATACGAAACAATGTTTTCTGGACCCCCGACGATTTTTTCGCCGATACAATTTTTGTAACTTTTCTCAAAACCCAATATCTAACCAAGAAGGATTTTTGCAAAGCCTTATTATGGATTTTCTTATACACTTTTTTTTTGGAATTCTAAGATGATAATATAGTAGAAAAAATAGGGAATTCTCTAGGTAATTTAATAAAAATTTCAAAAACAATCAATGCAAAATAATATATATTCTATGTTGGGGTCTTTAAATAAATGAAGGAATCAATAGTCTCGTATTAACAACAAATAGAAAGTATCCAAATTAGTTTATAAATGAATTCTCTTTCGATGTAAGTACTAAGCAATGTCGTGCCCATGGTCATTTGGCTTGAGACTACTCAATGAACTAAGCAAAACTGATGGACAACAATCAAAGAGATTCAAAAGGATTCAATGAAATAAATTGAAAAGCTAAACAAACAAATAAAATATGGAAAAAAATATAAAAAAAACACATGATGGTGATAATGTGATAGGGGGGATATATTAATATCATAAAGGATGGTTTGTTAGGTTGGTGAAAATGGGATGTTGTTATTTCCCCCTTACAAGCTTCAAGTCTCTCAAATGACATGACTGTGCTTATGCTCATGCTCGTGTGTGCCCCTATGTTTTGAAAAAATCGATGGCACTGCATGCAAGTCCCAAGTAACTTTGGTGAAATATATATGCCCTATTCATGGTACAACGTGTGACCTTTATAGTATGACATGATGTTTATGTCCATTGAAAATCTAAATTAAAACAATTATCACTTACTTGTGTTAACTGATAAAAACTTGATAAAAACTCAATCTCTTTCTCTCTCACATATAAATCCCTAAACTCTTTAAGTCCAACAATTCCTAGAGAACAAGATACATCATTAATATCCAAATGCCATAAGTTCATCCCATGCCACCAAATTTATCATCTTCCACCAAAAATCTACATAATTATCTAAAGATAACCTATCTCAAAATAAGGACCACATGGAGGTTCAATAAAATATGAATAATTTGGACAAGAGAATGAAAAAAAAACATAAGATATCTTGAAAGAACAATATATCCCCGTGGACACTAATACGCAACATATATGCCACTGCAGATTTCAATAAATGAAAATATGTGAATTGACAACACAAATGAGGTTGAAGACAAATAGAACAAGAGAAACTTAATGAGAAAATAAACTATGTTGTTTTCGCCATAAAATATGAATAAGACATCCTAGTGAGTGCTTTAGATGAATATTTATACTAACTACAATAAAAAGAGTTCAAATGGAACCTCAAGACATGCAAACTCTAAAAAACAACTCTACAATAACCACTTTACAATCCTAATGTTTTTTTTAAACCTAGATCTTTATATTTTCAAAAAAGGACAATGTTTACTAAATTTTAAACACATTCAAACATCAAAATAATTTTTCTCCTTGAATAAAATGAAAATGAAAATTATAAATGAAAATGAAAATTATATCATAAAATGTTAAAACGCTTATATCATAAAATGTTAAAACGCTTCATAACCTAATTAAAGAAAATTAATCAAACATACAATTTTTACAAAAATGTTTTGCATATCCAAAACATTTGGAAAAGTTATAATTATACAACAAACAATACTAACCAATTTTACATTGGAGATATAAATTTCATGGATTAATCAAAATTTATAAACAAAGATAATTGAAGCAATGGTTGATATTAGATATCAACCTCATGTTAGGAATAGGAAAAATAAAATTAGTAAGACATAAAATTATTATAATAATGATGATAATGATGATGATGATGATTATTAGCATCCATTAAGAATGAATTGTTTTGTTGGATTTTAAGAGGGTAAGTGATTACTTGTGATTCTTTAGAATTTTGTTTCTATGCTTGAAAAGTATTAAGAGAAGTTTTCCAAGATCACCATAGTTTTGTTGAGTTAAGAGGTTAGGAAGGTTGGTAGTGTGACAAATATTTTGAAAATGAGATCTAATCAGGGTATAGGCTGGACAATCTAAAAGAAAATGATTTTCATCTTCAACTTTCTTAGTGTCACAAAGGTGATACACTCTTTCATTCCATGGTGTTTTAGGAATTGACCAACGCCCAGTGTCACTATGGAGCTCATGAGAATTTGTTCTTATCTTAGCAATGTTTTTTTTTTTTTACACTTGTCAAAAAAGATAGATAATTTTGATCTTCTAGATTAGGATTAATTACATACTTATAATATCTTAATTTTCTTTTCCTCTAACTCTTTATCACACCGCATTTTCTCCTTAAATTTTGATTTGATGATGTTTTTAATAGTATTTTTATTTTGCAAAATAGTGTCTTCCATAATTCCCTAATAGTTTAACCAAGACCGAACATATTTATACCATCCTCATTTACATTTGTAGTATTTTTTAAAAAATATTTTATTTATAATATTTTTTAAGAAAATAAAAAAATTAATCAAACACAAAATTATTATAAAAAGTTTTCACATTTGATCTTTAAAAAAAACAAATACATCTAGGAAAAGTATGGCCACAATATTGAAAAGGTTATAAATATATAACAAACAAAAAAAAACAGATACACCTAGGAAACCATGGAAAAGTATGCCCAAAACATTGAAAAGGTTATGAATATATAACAAACAATGCTAACCAGTTTTACGTTGGAGATATCAATTCCACATAACAAACAATGCTAACCAGTTTTACGTTGGAGATATCAATTCCACATAATCAAAAGTCGGAGAATCGAGGCAATGGTTGATATTAGCTATCAACCCCATAATAGGAATATGGAAAGAAAAAATGAAATTAACCAAACTTAAAATTATTATAAAAAGGTTGTGTATAATATTAAAAAAAAAAATCAGTCAATAAAAATATTATAACAAAGTTTTGTATATAATAATTTTTTTTTAAAGAAAATAAAAAAAAATGAGACAAACATAAAATTATTAGAGAAAAATTTGGTATGTATTATTTTTTGAGAAACCAAATGCATTTAACAAACAATGGAAAAGTATGCCTTTTTTTTGCATTTACTGACTCTATGTTTGCAAACAATATATCAATTGAATCTTTCTGTCTAAAAGGAGTTAGATCGAATCATTGGCCACTTTTTCTACATCTTTGGCATAATTTAAGAGCTCAAAATATTCCAAATTTTCAATGATGTGGGTAATCTAGTACTCTAATTTTTTATTTGAATATACATAATTTATTAATCATTGGCCACTTTTTCTACATCTTTGGCATAATTTAAGAGCTCAAAATATTCCAAATTTTCAATGATGTGGGTAATCTAGTACTCTAATTTTTTATTTGAATATACATAATTTATTGAAGTCTTACATAATTCAAAGGGGTTCAAATTCAAAGGGGAGCAAAGAATATATCAAGATATTTTTAGTGGTTGGGATGTCCATGTTGAAATGTTGAAATGTACACTTGACATTGAGAAGGGGAGTGAATTAGTGTCTGAAATTTTTGGCTACTTTTTACATTTTCATAGATTAATTAAATTAATTGAATAAAATATGTAGTTTAATTAATTATTCATAAACATTTAAAGCACAAACTGTATGAGGTAGATATGATATTTTTCTTTTATTTATTTAATTTGTATAAATACATATAAAATCAATCCTTTAATATCTTTGATTTCAACTGAATATGAGAGATCCAACTCTCTGATACAAGACCCATCTTGTAGTTCTCAGATCCAACTGAGAAATGAGGAATCCAACCCTCATAACAAGTCCCAGCTTGTTGATCTCATATCCAACTGAGATGTGAGGAATCCAACCTTCATAACAAGACTTAGCTTGTAGACATGCACCAACCTAATAAAATGAGCTTCCATTCAATCCATTATATATACATATATATTTAATCCACCAAGATACACTCTTCTCAACATTTTTTCTTGTTTATATAGTCTTCAAACTACTATGAATTTGAAACATTGTGTCTTTTGATATTGAACCATTGTACATTTTCATTTAAATGATAATATTAAACTTTAAATAATATCATTTTTATTCTTTATTCATAATACTCATGATTTAACTCTCTTTTAATCATGATTGTGTATCGGTTCGTTTATCCTCACGAGTTGATCACAGATATGGATCGACTCATTATATCGTTCCCATGCTTCTGTTGCATCCTCAGTTCACCAACAGATCATATTCGAGCTTTTACCGATTCTCTGTATTGTTATGGTGTTAATTCTCTGTCAAAATACTCTATCGACCTTGAGCTATTTATAGAAATGAAATTTGTATGAGGCGCTTCTTTCAACCCAATGTTCAAATGACCGTGAGTTCAAAACCACGGGCCTATCCATTTAATCGTTTGTTCCTAGCACTTTCTTATTTTGCCCCTATTCTTCTACATGGGACCGTATTCAAGCATCTGAGGGATTATTACTTCTATCCCCTTTAGCTTCTTTACCTTATCACATGATCGGTGTTGGAACCAGGTTCTTCGGTACTTCGTCTTTCAGGAATTCGGTCTTTTGCGGTCATTTAGTCCTCCGAGAGTATATTTCTCCAAAGTGCATATATTGTATTCACTAGTAGATCAGACAGTCATATTAAACTTTCGTTGGATGGAAGATCCTAGTTTATCCATAGGATTCAAACAAATCGACGATCATGACTTAATCTGTAGTTGAGTGGACGATTCTCGTTCACTTCAGGACTTCTATATGACCAGAGACAGTGGCTAGGTGTTAAGTGAAACATGTGCTTAATCACTTATCAAAATCAACGGTCATGTTTTAATTGGACGTTGAGATGGACGTCTGTTATTTACTCCAGAACTTCAGAGATTCGGGACTCCAGGATATTTAAACTCTAAGATTGTTCAATCCCTCCGGAGTGATTACCTACCAAATAAGTCATAAAGAAGTGATGACCGCTTGTTGTCGGTTAACACCTCCTCTTACGCTATCCTTCCACTATGCTTGATCAACGATTGAGAACGCTCCCAAAGTACATCAATGGTTAGCATTACTTCAAGATTTATGCTTACTCTATCCTTCCACTGTACTTGATCAATGGTGGAGAATGCTCTCAAATTAGATCAACGATTAACGTTACTTTGTGATTCTGGCCTTCGGAGATTAGATGATAACACATGCTTGGATGTCCCCGAAGTTAGTAATCCTAGAGTGACGTGGTTTGTGACGTCACTGTTGACGTGGAACTGACTGAGTGGCTGCCATGTGTCACGTAGATTCATGACTTTTGTATACCTAAAGTGCCAACTGGACATTGACACTTGTCACCATTTGATTGCACCACATGTCTTGCTGGCGTGGTCATGTTGTCGTGGATGATCCAACGCCCCTCAGTGCTTAGGCTATCCTTCCACTTGGATGGTCCAGATACATTTTGGCCTTCGAGACTTTGGGTTCTTCTCTTTTTCCCACTTCCCAATTCTCCCAGAGTTAGATTCCCGGAAGAATAAACCTTGAGTAACTTGACTTCATCTAACGATCCTTCTTTAACCCGAGAATTCGATCCAATGGTTGTCAGGAATTCAACTATTTGAGATCTTGATCCTTTGGCCTTGCTTATCCTATACTTCCTCTTTACTCAATCCAACGGTGAGGATATTTCCCGAAGTGTTCCTTAGATCAGACAACTGGCATTTCTTCATGAATTCAGGCTTCCGGAATTCTGGTTCAATTCGAACTCCTTTTCACCGAAGTGGTCAGCGCAAAGGTTGACCAATTCTACTCAGCTTTAATCCAACGACTGAGATCTTTCTTGATGCTATCTAGCGATTTTAATCAAGGACTTCATGCCTTGGCCTTGCTTATCTTATCCTTCCACTTTATTCTGATCGGGCGGTCAATATTACTCCCGATTTTTTTCTGAGATCGGACGACTAATGTCCACTTCAGGAATTTTTCTTCGGCTATAATATTTTTCCTTCGGGTAATTTTATACTAAGTAGTCAGCTCCAAATTTGACCATTGTTCTTCCGACATGATCTGACGGTTTAATTCACTCTCGAATATTCAATCATACGGTCACGATTCTCTCCTTCTTTATGCAGGTTTCCTCTGTGATCCAACGATCAGATTTACATCCAAATTATGGATGAATGACTCTAGTTGCATGATTTTTATAAAGGTTTCCACCTGTAAAAATTCTCTTTGTGAAACCTAATATCTTGTGTGACTTCAAAAGAACTATCTCTTATGAGATTTGGAAAATGTACCTGTAACAAAGATAATCGATCCTTGACAGTGAGTGAATATTACATCAATTACATTTATCATACACTTTTTCTCCTGAACTTTAGCCTTGTTGCTATGTTGCATTTGCTTTCCATCAATGACCCTTCATTAAACATGGACAGACCTTATTGGCCATCCTGACACTGATGTCAACCGTATAACTTTGTTCATGAACGATTCATGTTGTATAAATTTATTCATAACTGATTCATGTTGTATAACTTTATTCATAACTGATTAATGTTGCCATCAATGACAACACATAACCAACAATGCCAACAATCCTCCCCTTTGTCATTGAGGGGAACATATCTGTAAAACAAAATGATTTTGTATCTTTGCTCCCCCTATCACTGATCTCCTTTTCTATCTAATGCCAAATTTGTTTTCTGCTGAATTTTGTTTTACTGCTTCTCTCCCCCTTTGACATYAATGACAAAGAGTGAGGCTCTGATTATTCCCCCCCCCCTTRTGAATTTACTAAYTRCKTATCTCRGTTCATTAGGATATTTGTGTTCAAATAAGTAGTCTTCTTGATACCAACTTGTAGTGATACCAATTTGTAGTGATCAAGTCTTTTAAACCYAATCTAATTACTTTCTTATTTGATAACCAAAATACTCCCCCCGAGTTTTTAMTGTCTTTCCTTTGTCAAATAGAACAAGAGTATGAATCTTATTGATATTTTTGCTCTGCTTCTTAGTCTTCTTTGTTATTTCAAAGGAATATCAATTGAGGATTGATACCAATTGATCTAATACCAATTTTTTTCTTGACAATTGATCTTTGTTGATTGATACCCCTTGAGTGTCTTTAGCACTTTTTCTCTTCTCCCCTTTTTACAAAAATGACAAAAAGGATCTTTTCTTGTTCCCTCTAAGGTTATACTCCCCCTAAGGCGATGCTCTCATTTGTCCATTTTCTCCTTCTTGTATTCTATAACTCCCCCTATCAATGATTTTTCTTTCTTTGGCTAAAATATTATGACATCATCATGATTGTGTCATATTCTTCTATAGGGACTTCCCTTTCTTGAGCTTGATCTATTTCATTTTGAATTTCACATTCTTTATTAGGACCTTCACCCATCATTTTCTTATTATCAATTTCTTCATTTTCAGGTGCAATATCATCTTTCTTGTTTTCTCCTTCGGATTTTCTTCTCCATATTTTTCTATGAGAGATTCTTCTTTTTGGACCTTTTCTTTCTAATTGTGTTTTTGGAGATCTTTCTTCTTCCAAATTTTATTAGGTTTTCTCCCTAACTTGGATGACTTATTTAAGGATTGACTTTTCGAACTTTTGCATCTTTTGGATTTGTGTCCAAACCTATCACAGTTGTAACATCTCATTGTATGACAAAATTTTGATGTGTGCCCAACAAAATTGCACCTCCAACATCTAATTGAGTTTTTGGATTTTCCTGTATATCATTTATGTAGTTTCCTGCAGTCCATTGCTTTATGGCCAAAGTTATGATAAGAAAAGCAATAGCCATTGAAGGTGTTTCCATTCTTGAATTTATTTTGGCTTGAGAGATCTGTCTTTTGATTTTCTTCTTCCTTTTTACTTTTGTAGCTTCCTTCCTTAACAAAGTTCATGACTTGTAATTGCTTTGTAATTTCACATTTTCCTAAATTTGAGAAGCATGATCCTTTCTCATGTTTGTAAATGGTGCTCCACTTGTCATTTTCCTCTTCTTTATTATATCCAAGACCAGTTTTGTCATCAACCGATCTTTGACTATTCCAAATCTTATCTAGGATAGTTGAGCTATTTTGGAAATTAACAGTTTTATTTGTCTTTTAAATCATCTTTTTGAGATTGACTATTTCTGATTTCAACATGTGACATGTCTCTTACTTTTTAGTCAACTGAATCTTTAGAGATTCTTCCATTTCCTTAGCATGTTCAAGTTGAGTCTTTAGATTGATGACTATTTCTTCTTTCTCATCCAAGACCTCTTTGCATTTAATAGTTTTTTCATATGTCTTCAACTCTTCCATATCTTTTGTTAGATCAAAAAATTTAGTTTTCAATCTTTTGTTTTCTTCCTTGTTTTCTAGTTGAATGCTTTTGAGGTCGATGGCTTCCAATTCTAACCTGTTGCATTATTCTTCCTTTTTAGTTAATTTGATCTTATGTGCTTCTTCAATTTTCTTAGTTTCTTCAAGTTGAGTTTTTAGACATATGAAAATTTCTTATGTCTCTTCTAGTACTTCTTTTCTTTTATTGTCACGTGTCCTTAATTCTTCCATTTCTTCTGTTAGATTAGCAACTTCGATCTTCAATATTTTGATTTCTTCTTCTTTGTTTTCTAGTTGAATATTGTGTTCATGATCTTCATGGTTAGATTGATCTCACTATTGTAGTAGCAACATATCTTTCTTTTGAAGTTTCTCCAACTCTTCAAAAGTGCACGTTACTGTGCATTCAAGTTGGTCAAGAACATCCTTAGTTACTTCAATATATATACCATTTGTTGGTTCCATATTAATCACTTCAAATGTAGTTATAACATTATTCTTAAAACCTAATAGTTTTTCTTTAGTGAATACCGAGGTATTCATCAATTCCTTGATGTAGTAGTCATCTCTGTTGATGACTTGGGTATGCATCAATTATTTGATGGAAGTGTCCTCTTTTGTGTTTTGTTTTGTATTCTAATCAAAATCCTCTTTATCTATATTTTGTTCTTCAATCTAATTGGAATTCTCCTTTTATGAGTCTTGTTCCTTACTTTGATAGGATTTCTCTTCTTCTTGTGCTTCATTCTGATAACAATTTTCTAGTTGGAGCCATAATTCTTTAGCATATTTGTAGTGCCTCATATTTTCTTTGCCTTGGTCTGACAATCCATCCTGGATTTCTTTTAAGGATAATGAATTGTTTCTCCTTGCTTTCTTTGCAGTTTTGGTTTTTCTCTTTGACGTAGTTAAGTGTCAGGGCTTACTTACTACCGAATACAAAACTTCAAATCCCCTTGACTTCATATATCTTTTCATATTTTCCCTCCATGATGAATAATTTGTTCCATCAAATAAGGGAGCTTCATTTGTAGAGATAGCAATTTGTCCACCCATTTATTCAGAATCTACCTTACAATGTTTAAATCGTGTTGAAGGCACCCACTCTGATACAAATTGTTTAAATGTACACTTAACATTGAGAGGGGAGGTGAATTAGTGTCTAGAACTTTTGACTACTTTTCACACTTTCATAGATTAACTAAATTAATTGAATAATATATGCAGTTCAATTGATTATTCATAAACATCTAAAGCACAAATTGTATGAAGTAGATATAATATCTTTCTTTTATTTATTTAACTTGTATAAATATATATATAAAATAAATCATTTAATATCTTTGATTTCAACTGAATATGAGAGATCCAACTCTCTGATACAAGACCCATCTTGTAGTTCTCAGATCCAACTGAGAAATGAGGAATACAACCCTCATAACAAGTCCCAACTTGTTGATCTCAGATCCAACTGAGATGTGAGGAATCTAACCCTCATAACAAGACTCAACTTGTAAACATGCACCAACCTGATAGAATGAACTTCCATTCAATCCATTATATATACATATATTTAATCCACCAAGATACACTCCTTTCTTGTTTATATAGTCTTCCAACTGGTGTGAATTTGAAACATTGTGTCTTTTGATATTGAACCATTGTACCTTTTCATTTAAATGATAATATTAAACATTAAATAATATCATTTTTCCTTTTTATTCTTTATTCATAATGCTCATGATTTAACTCTCTTTTAATCATGATTGTGTAACGATTAATTTTTCTTCATGAGTTGATCACAGATATGGATCGACTCATTATATCATTCCCATGCTTTTGTTGTGTCCTTAGTTCACCAACAAATCATATTCGAGCTTTTACCGATTCTTTGTATCGTTATGGTGTTAATTCTCTGTCGAATTTCTCTACCAATCTTGAGTTGTTTACAAAAATGAAATATGTGTGAGGCGCTTCTTTCAACCCAATGTTCAAATGATCATGAGCTCAAAACCACAGGCTTATCCATTTAAGCATTTGTTCCAAGGGCTTTCTTAATCCGTCTGTATTCTTCTACGTGGGACTGTATTCAAACATTCTAGGGATTATTATTTCTAGCCCCTTTAGCTTCTTTACCTTATCATGTGACCGATGTTGGAACCCATAGTATATTTCTTTCAAGTACATATATTGTATTGACTAGTAGATCAAACAATCAATATTAATCTTTCGTTGGATGGACTGTAAAATTTTTAATACAAATTATGTATTGCCTGGATTCTCCTGATCTAACAATTATATGCCACTGTTAAATACAGAGTCACTTCTACTAAAATTCTTGCAGAAT
>JZKD02S1742214.1:95332-115581 GCA_000966675.3 Picea glauca
AGACCACTGATTGGGAATTAATTAATAATTAATTCACTTATCTCTCACTAGTGTAAGTTCAGTTACAACTAGTACAACTGATCTTAACTCACTTAACTGAGTTAAACTACTTCACGACTCACATAACTACACATCCAACTCTGTTACAACTTCGAATCGCTCAGTTACAACTAATTTGAATTCCATGTCCCACCAATCAACATTTGAACTCGAATTTCCAATAGCTAACTGATTTTCCACTTCAGTTAACTATTTCCAAGTGCTCATGAGAATAGACTAATATTTATTGTCCAACTATTATGAAGGGATAATAATAGTTGACATACATCTATAAATAGAATTCGCTCACCATATATAAATATACATCATCTATAAATAGAATTTTCTCATCATCTAAAAATAGACTTCCACCTAAAAATAGCCTAAGGCTCCATCCTAGTGTAGGTGCATAATTTTCACTAGGATATTCTTGTTGAATCTCAACATGGACGATCCTAGCTTATCCAGAGGCTTCAAACAAATTGATGGTCATGACTTAATCTGCAGTTGAGTGGATGATTCTCGTTCACTTCAGGACTTCTATATGGCCACAGACGATGGCTAGGTGTTAAGCCAAACATGTTCTTAATCACTTATCAAAATCAACGGTCATGTTTTAATTGGACGTTTAGATGGACGTCTGTTATTTTCTCTGGAACTTTGGAGATTCGAGACTCTGGGATATTCAAACTCTGAGATAGTTCAATCCCTTTGGAGTGATTACCTACCGAATAAGTCATAAAGTGGTGATGACTGCTTGTTGTCGATTAACACCTCTGCTTACTCTATCCTTCCACTATGCTTGATCAACGGTTGAGAGCGCTCCCGAAGTAGACCAACGGTTAGCATTACTTCGATATTTACACTTACTCTATCCTTCCACTATACTTTGTCAACGGTCGAGAATGCTCCCGAATTAGATCAACGATTAACGTTACTTCGTGATTCCGACCTTTGACAATTAGCTGATAACACAAGCTTGGATATCCCCGAAGTTAGTAATCCCAGAGTGACGTGGTTTGTGACGTCATTGTTGACGTGGAACTGATTGAGTGGTTGCCACATGTCACCTATATTTATGACTTTCATATACCTAAATTGCCAACTGGACCTTGACACTTGTCACCATCTGATTGCGCCACATGTCCTGCTAGCGTGATTGTGTTGTCGTGGATGATCCAACGACCCTATACGGGAATCCAACTATTCAAGATCTCGGGCCGTTGGCCTTGCTTATCCTATACTTCCTCTTTACTCGATCCAATGGCTGGGATATTTGCCGAAGTGTTCCTTAGATTAGACGACTAGCATTTCTTCATGAATTTGGGCTTCGAGAATTCTGGTTCAATTCGAACTCCTTTTCACCGAAGTGGTCAGCATCAAGGTTGACCGGTTCTACTTAGATTTAATCCAATGGCTAAGATATTTCCTGATGTTATATGCCGATTTTAATCAAGGAATGCGTGCCTTATCCTTGCTTATCCTATCCTTCCACTTTATTTTGATCGGACGATCAATATTACTCCTGAATTTTTTCTAAGATCGGACAACTCATGTCCACTTCGGGACTTCGTCTTCGACTGGAATATATTTCCTTCGGGTAATTTTATCCGAAGTAGTCATATCTGAATTTGACCATTGTTCCTCCTACATGATCTGATGATTTAATTCCCTCCCGAATCTTCAATCATACAACCACGATTCTCTCCTTCTTTACGCAGGTTTCCTCTATGATCCAACGGTCAGATTTGCATTTGAATTATGGATGAACGATTCCAGCTGCTTGATTTTTATAAAGGTTTCCACCTGTAAAAATTCTCCTTTTGAAACCTGATCTCTCGCGCAACTTCAAAAGCATTATCTCTTCTAAGCTTTGGAAAATGTACCTATAACAAAGATCATCAATCCTTGACAGTGATTGAATATTACATCAATGACATTTACCATATGATTTTTCTCCTGAACTTTAGCCTTGTTGTTATGTTGCATTCTCTTTCCATCAATGACCCTTAATTACACATGGACAGACCTTATTGGCCATCCTGACACTATTGCCAACTGTATAAATTTGTTCATGACTGATTCATGTTGTCATCAATGACAAGACATAACCAACAATGCCAACATACCATGCAAACAACTTAGTTTCAAACCCCAACAAAATGAAGTATATAGGAATTTGGGAACATTTTAAAGAAGAAACACACTCTTATCCAAAAATGACCATTATTCAAAGAGGATTCCTCCAAAAATGGGTTAATAGAGGATCCAAGTATATATGAAATTACGCTCTTAAAATAAATTAAAAATTAAGAATTTAAAAAAAAAAAAAATTAATATAAAAATTAAATGTAAAACTACCCAAGAAAGAAAATAAAAACACTAATATTTTACACCAAACCACAAAGAGAATAAAAACACTGATATTTTACACCAAACCACAATGAAGAATCACAACTACAATAGAATATGATACTTACAAAATCAACAAAACTCCATAATAAATATTAAACAAAATTTCTTGCCAACTACAACTATTATGATAAAATGCCAATAAACATATAATTAGCCATCAATCAAGCATGTTCACATATCCCATCATTGGTAAATGATGGAATCAAATTCAAAATCTATATCAAACAAAGTGTAAAGAAGAATCATTTCAATCCGTTTTAAACATATAATTAGCCATCAATAAAATATGATCACATATCATATCCCATAATTTACCAATGATGGAATCAAATTCAAAATCTATATCAAACAAAGTGTAAAGAAGAATCATTTCAATCCGTTGTAGATTTGACTTAAGGGAAAATATCTCTTGGCCTTTATGGTTTTCCAATATATATATTTTTAACTTTATTGGAAAATAGTAGACAATGATACATGGAAAAGAGTGAAAGGATCAATAATGAGTGAAAGGATCAATAATGAGTAAGAATGTTTATAGAGTGTCAAATGTCATTTTGAAAGCTTTCATTTCTTAAAAAAATAGATACTTATAAAGGTCAAGTACATGCTAATACATTTATGCAATATAATTTAGAGAAATATCTTCAAAGTATTGACTAATAGGTTAAAACATATTGTACTAGCAATAATTTCCAAAGAGTGAGATGGGTTTGTTAAGGTCAAGTACATGCTATTACATTTATGCAATATAATTTAGAGAAATATTTTCAAAGTATTGACTAATAGGTTAAAACATATTGTACTAGCAATAATTTCCAAAGAGTGAGATGGGTTTGTTAAAACATATTCTACTAGCAATAACTTATTGAGATGGTTTTGTAAAGATTAAAGTATGGTTTAACTCTCATTATAAGATTTTGGGTGATTTACCATCCTCAAATATCCAATAAATTTTGATGTCTTAACACTTATGGAAATGATCATTTTTGTAGTTAGTGGTTTCGATTTTGGATGTTTATAAATTGTTGATGTCTTTTTTTTCTAGAAAATTTCTCAATTATATATTAATATATAATTTGTGCTCATTACAAGTGTAATACAAACACAAACAAACAAGTACCAACCAAACAAACCAACAAACTAGAGGCGGGATATGTATGTGCAAGAGCTCTTTTTGTGCCCACGATATAAAGCAATCTGCAATATTTGCACCAGTCCAGGAGGTGTGTGAATTAAGTACCAGGCCAATTTTTCTCCAAACCTCTTTTGTAAACTGACAATTAATGAATAAATGTTCAACATTTTCTGCATCCTGATGGCATAGATGGCAGAAATTTGGACACGACCAACCCTTTCTCAATAGAGTGTCCCATGTGTTTAACTTGTTTTCAGACAACAACCAGATAAATATTTTTATCTCGTGTGGTATGCGCCAAGACCATATATGAATTTTTTAGCCAACAATGTTATTGGGCCAATTTGAATTTGCAATGGAGGCATAAATATTTTATGTCGAGATCTTACCAAATCTATTGCCCCCCGGCCAATGAAGGCAGTCTTCCGTATTTGTGAGTCGAATGCCAAGATGCGTGAGATTCTGATAGAAGTTGGTCCATTCGCACGTTGTTTCTGAGCTAAGTTCGAGCGAATTACTGGAGATCCAGGTATCTGGTAGTGCATCCGATCTGGAATTGGCCCTTATCTGTGATAGATACCAGATGTTCTTCAAGTGGAGAGTCGTCTGTAGTTGATTAGAAAAAAATTTTGAGTTGCCCAATCCCAATATATTGTCTTGACCAAGTAAAATGGAGGATCTCAAGACAGGGAACCAACAAATATGTGAGGTAATCAAATGTTTAGCTTTCAACAGGTTCCTCCATAAGTGTGAGGTCATGCTAGTGGATCTCGTTTCTTCTCGAAGCCAGCTTTTGACTGAGTGTTGTCTAAGGTATTTATCTTGGATAACAGAGTTCTAGATCCCTAGTCTAGTCAAGGCATGCCAAAGAGAAGTGGCTTCTGGTGCTTGATTGAAATAGAGTGGATTGTGAATCCCCCAACCCCCCTTTTTTTTGGTTTAGCCAGTGTTTTCCAGGAGCAGAGGTGCTGACGAGGATGGTCAGAACAACCGGACCAAAGAAAATTAAACATCATATTACGAAGTTTTGTGAGGACCGAGGCAGGAATGGAAGCCAGGGCCATCCAATACACTGCATGTCCTTCAAGGACAACTTTTAACAGAGTAAACCGTCCTCCGAGAGATAGCCATTTTGAACACCAATGCCCAATTCTCTTTTCCACTTTGATAAGAAGTCAGTTCCAGTCTGAGGGTTTATACAAGTCAGGTTTTAGATGATATCCCAAATAATTCAGACCAATGGTAAGAGGTACAAAGGTAAAGGGAAAGATGTCTTTAATCTCATCCAGAATAGAGCTTGGAATATTTGCATGATGGACAAAGGATTTATCCTAGTTTATAGTCAACCCGGTGGCAAGGAAAAATAAGTGTAGAATCTCTTTTATTTCTATCCAATCTTGTAGTGTGCCCTTGGAAAGTATGAGGACATCATCGAAAAAGAGGAGGTGAAGGATCTTGATGGTCCTGGATATCTTTATTCCAAAGATCTTACCTTCAGAACAGGCAGATTTGAGTAGCAGGCTCAGGGATTCCATCACCAAGGTGAATAGTAGGGGTGATAGGGGACAACCCTATCTCAGACCTATGCCCATGTGAAAAAATGTAGTTGCTTCTCCATTGATGAAGATGGTGAGGTTTGCACTGGTTTTACAACTCATAATCCACTTTATAGTTTGTTGGTTGAAACTTGTCTTCACCAGTATCAATCTAATGAAGTCTCAGTCGATGCAGTCGAAGGCCTTTTTGAGATCTAATTTGAGGACGAGCACTTTGAATTTCTTGGACTTGATACTGTGCAGACACTCTTGTGTTGTGACTATAGCATCTATAATCTGTCTGCCTTTCAAAAACCCCAACTGTTCATTTGAAATAAAGCGAGAGAGGATAGGCTCGATCCTGTTGGCAATGATTTTGGAGATGAGTTTGTAGCAAAGGTTGCAGAGGGCAATGGGTCTGAAATATCCAAAGGTTGTAGGAGAATCTGTTTTAGGGATAAGGGTGAGGAAATTCGAATTAATCGCACCATTCACTTTGTCTCGAAGTATGTTGTCCTCCACTAGCTCCAGGAGATCTTGACCAATCAAGTCAAAGAAATGTAAGTAAAATTCTACCATCCATCCATCTAGACCTGGACTCTTGTCTTTAGAGAAGGATTTTAGTGCTGATGAAATCTCTTGAAGTGTCCAGGGTTTTTCTAGAGATAATGTGTTATCCGTCGAAACTGTTTGTTCGAAGAGAGTAGCCACCAAAACAGAACTCTGAAGATTTGTTGTAGGATTCTGTTCAAATAAGGGTTTGAAAAACTTGACTACTGCTGATTTTATAGCTGGCTGTCCTTTTTGCAGGGTTCCATCTCCGTCTATAATTTCCCAAATGTAATTTTTATTTCTGTGGGAGTTGGCGAATTTGTGAAAATATTTTGTGTTAATGTCTTCGCATTTTAGCCAAGTTGATCTGCTGCGCTGTCTTCAAATAGATTCGATCTTGAGTAGAAGTGAATTCCTTTCAATTTCAAGAGATTTTAGTATATGACAATCAACTCCAATTGTCCCCGCACTGGCTTCTGAAAGGATATGCTCCCGAATTGCTGAGTCGAGTTCCAGGAGGCGTTGTGTATTCTGTTGTTGATATGTAGCTGCCCAAGTTTTAGTACAAGCTTTGAGTCTTCTGAGTTTCCAGGCAAATCGGAATTGTATAGACGGTTCTGATAGGAAATCATTGTCCCTCCAAACATTTGTGACTATGTTGTTGTATTCAGCTTCGAGTAACCAGTCAGCATTGAGTTTGAACGGATATGCAATTCTACAAGGTGTTGTGTCCCAATGTCGAACAATCAGAGCATGGTCGGAGAGATATGGAAAGCTAACCCAATATCGTATCTTATCCTCTAGGGAGATGAGGTGCTTTGATAAGAGGAATCAGTCAAGCCTCTTTGAGATGGAATATGTGCCCACGCACCCATTTCGCCAAGTAGGAGATAGAGGATCTGTTGCAGGATCCGCCAGGTGGTGAGCTGAGAAAAGTGTGGTGTAGAATTGTGCTAGGGGATCTATAGCAGTTGTGTCCCCCCAAATTTCTCCAATGGCAATTGTGAGGTTTAAGTCTCCAACAATAATCAGGTTATGTAGATCTAGAAGCCCCCTGTTTTCTAACTTCTCCCAGAATGATTGTCTATCTGAGCAAGGGTTGTAGATATTGATGAGGTTGAGCCTTTTTTTTGTAGATTTACAAGTACCAATCAAAGGGATGCCTCCACAACATAGATAGGGAAGAAAATCAAATAGATCAGGATTCCAAGCAATGGCCATTCCTCTCGAGGTGCCTAGTGAATTAACAGTGCAAATATTCCAATTGGGTAAGAACTGATTAAGAAAGTGTCTGGCCTTTTTACTGTCTACAAAAGTTTCATGTAGAAATATGATGTCTAGAGAGATACTAGTAATAAGTCTTCTGAAAGAGGCATCTTTTAGGTGCCCCCCCAACCCTCTGATGTTGAGGGAGAGAAAGATCATGTCTTTGCTCTTGCTAGGGCTTTCATGCCTCTAAGCGCCCCAATATCTGTGGATGTGCGTGGTGTGTCCACTGAGTGTAAAGATGTAAGGCCTTCCCTGCGGTGGGCACTGCGAGTTTTGATTGGAGAATGTACAAACCCGTGTCCTCTAGTCTAAGTATAATCTTTGTCTGGTTGTTCATAAGTTGTCTCTGTAGTTCTTTGGCTGACTCCAGCTTCTATAGGATATGAAGAAGAACCTCGAAAAAATGGCAGGGGAGCAGGAGATGTTATTTCTTTGTAGGAAGGCAGTAGAGTTTTTAGAACATCACCCAATGTGTTTTTCACCCATTTTTGACTCACACAGACTTGGAAGGCATGGTAATTCCTCTTGCGCTATGCTCTGAACAACCATGTTCTCCATCTCTTGGATCTGTATATTATAATGTGCTAATTCAATAGGGTGAGCCCACACATCTCGTGTGCGAATCAAATGAGATGTGTGTGTTGGAGGAGTCGAAAGAGGCAAATGTATATTAGAAATAAGATTATAAAGGGAAAGTGAGTGATGTAAAGGCCCACAGTGTAGTTCCCGATCCTCCAAGGAGATGATAGGTAATGAGGTTGATGAGGTAGAGGGTATGAGAGTGGTAAGTGCAGAGGGGGGAAAGGTATATGTGGTGTAACAAGAAGTAGAGGTGGGTTGTGTAATAGTTAGAAGCACTATAGTAAGTTCTAAATTGTTGGTCCATGTAATGGTCGATGGAGTAGAGGTGGGCTAAGTGTTAGTCAGATGTACACTAGTAATTTCTTGGTTGATGTGAGGAGGGAGATCAGCAGATGAAGAAGGTTCTGTAAGTGAGTTAGATTGTCTATGGGAAGTGGGAGTAGGTAAGATTACCTCTAGGATAGGAGAAGGCTGGTTCCAGGAAAACAATGGAAAATTGTCTAGTAGGTCTAGTTCTAGGAAGGAGAGTGAGGAAAAAAAGACTGGGCAGATGGTTTTTAACTTACCAGTAATGGTGTCTAGTCCAGGAGAGTAGTCATCTTCAGGTAGTCCAGGATAATTTAGGTAGTTGTGTGCAGGAGGAGAATCCAAAGTTGTTGCTAGTTCAATCAAAGTATCTTCAATAGGATATTCTTCGGGTGTGCCACGACAGTTCTTTCTCAAGTGGTCAGTCTGCCTACAGAATTTGCATCTAAAAGGAATCCCAAGATAGTCTAATTTATGTCGATTGATGTGTCCTCTCCAGTCTATATCCATGGATTTTGAGAGTCCCTCATGTATATCTAGTTCCACCAGAATCCTTGCCAGTTTCTTGTCTTTCCCAGTGAAGGATTTGGAGTCTTACTTAATGAATCGACCCAGTGAGTTTCCAATAGCCATGAGGGATTTCTCATTCCAAAGATGTAGGGTAAGACCAGGTAGAAGCACCAAAATATGTCGTAGGCGGAAATAATCTTGTAGGGGATCGAAGCTTACTCTCCATCGTTTAAGCATGAGACTGTTGTCATCCAGAATCCAGAATTGTTCTAGGATTTTTGTGGCATCCTCAGGAGTTTTTAAGTGTAAATGTAGCCAGCCCCTACTAAGAAGTATGAGTGCAGGACCATATCCCATAATGGGCCTCCAAGTATTATAAATCCAAGTATCCAAGTCCGAGTGGCAAAGATGTTTGTAGGATATTCTACCCACCAAATTGCAGAGCCATGGAGACTGTCTCTGCCAATCCAATGTCTGATCCAATAGTTAGATTCTTCTTAGTCTTTTTTGAGACCCATGGTCGAGCTGAAGATGCCTTGATTCCAAGTGGTTGTGGACGAGTCCTTTGTGTAGTTTCTGTGAAGGGAGCAGGTCCAGAGGGATTATGTCGAACCTGTGTGTACCTTGTGTTAGGTAATATCTCTTGGCAGGTAGTAGATGTCTTGCCTCCAACTGGATGTGTACAATTCCTTTGAGCAGTTCCTGTGAAAGGTGTAGGTCCAGTGGAAGTCTGTCGAACCTGTGTGTCCCTTGTGTTAGGAAATGTCTCTTGGTAGGTAGTAGATGTCTTGCCTCCAACTGATTGTGGACAAGACTAATGAGCAGATTCTATGAAGGATGCATGTCCAGAGTAAGTCTGTCGAACCTGTGTGTACCTTGAGCTAGGTATTGTCTCTTGGTAAGTAGTAGGAAATGTGGTGAAGGGGCTAGTAGTAGGGATTGAGTGAGAAGGTGGAAGGGGGAGTTTCTGAGTATTCTGGGCTAGTAGAGGAGATGCATTAATGTATGAAAGTGAGGCTTGGGTAATGGAAGGAAAGACAAAGGATGGTATAAGCATAGTAGGAGTAGTTGTGCAAGAGTGGTCCAGAGTTAAAGTAGAGTGCTTGGTGAGCTCATCAACTTATGTAAAGAGGCCAACACAATTCCACATTTCCTTGTCAGTAGCACTCATTAGTGTTATGACTTTTGCCTCCATCAGGGGGAAGCTCGAGGAGGACCAGAGTTATAAAATGGTGGATAATAAAAGTGTGTAGGCAGAAAAACAAGTGAAACAAAATGGGAGATAGTTTTTTCTAGATACTTACAAGTGCAGATAACTCCAAGATTTCCTCCAATACTTTTTGGCTGGTAGTGGGAACACAATGCACAGAGTCCAAAGGGACAAGTGGGATCAAGTCTATCAAGAAGTGGGTCTAGTCAAAAGTTGTTTGCCAAAGTATTGCTCTCAAATTTTCCATTTCACATTCAGGATCGAGAAATTGTGTAGTTATCGTGTTGTCAAATAACTCTGGTGTTCATCAATATGCTGCTATCAGGTACATGATCAAATAGCACCAAGTTCTCCTCCAAAACTAAAAAGAAGGCATTCAGAACTTAATGCACCGAGCCCAAGGAACTTGTAGGACCAAGTCAATTATGGAGTAGGTTGAGTCCGTCAAGTCCCCAAGGTGTCTGTAAAGTTTTGTTATAGTATTTCTCACAGGTCACCTTTTCACACTCACCTTTTCAATTTTAGATGTTTATAAATTAACAAGTACATTCATAGTTAGGTTGATTGGAATGTCCAACATAAATATCATTATGTTTACACACATCTTTAATTACATCAATAGAAATCTTCACAAAATTATTTTTACTAAATACTTAGTAATATTTTCATAAACATTTTTTATTGTAAAAATAGAATGTCTCTTCTACATCTCAAATACATACCAAATAACCATCAACATAATAATTATAATTAATAAAGTGAAGAAATAAAAAATAACGAGAAAAAAAAACAATAATCATGATAATAAATATCAACAGGGGCTTGTTTGGTAAAAGGTGGATGTTGTAATTTACCTACCAAGGTTTAAGTCACTTCGTTGACATGTTTGTGATTTTGCTCCAGCATTGAGTGACTTTGTAAAATCGATACCCTCACCTGCATTGTCTTAATTAAAGGTTTTTGAATTAAATATTGTAAGTTTTGTAGCTTTATTGAAATGAAAATTTTTATTTATTGGGAAGATGTATGGTTGTTGCAATGTGATATAATCATCATTGCTACAAATAAATTAAAGGTTTTTGAATTAAATATTGTAAGTTTGTGTAGTTTCATTGAAATATTTATTTATTTATTGGAGAGATGTAGATAAGCTTTGATATTTGGAGTTAATGGAATATCACCATGGAATATTACTGATGAGACATGTTATTATGAGGATTTCATCATGAAAAATTCTCACTAATTAACTGTTGAATCACAACTTAGATCGATTATTATTTATTGTTAGTAGTTGACCATAATGATCAAGGATAACCATATTGATTATTATTGATTATATTAATTATAGTTGATCATGATAGTTCCATTGATTATCAACTTCTAATTCCTTAACCCAGTAACTTTAATAAGGATAATTGATAAAATATCCTATCATCCAATTTGTCTTTTCGGACATGTGTTAAGATGCTTTGTTTGATAGAGGGAAACCAATTTTGGAATCCCAAATACTTCCCCCCCACACACAAAGGTTCTACACCCATTGAAGTTTGAACCCAAATTATTTGGTTTGGTGTAGTGATTTAGAGTACTAGCTTCCTTCCTGGAGGTCACTAGATCCAATTCCTCCCCATGATAACTAGGCAAGTGTTGGCGTTATCGTATGTAGGTGCTAATGGGATGGTTGTTAGTGCTCTACTTGACTTTGCTCTCCTTCCCCTTTAACGGGCTTGGTTTGGTGTAGTGGTTTAGAGTACCACCTTCCTTCCTTGAGGTTATTAGATCCAATCCAATCTAACTAACTAAACCTAAAAATCGCTAATCCTTTTACCAACTAAATCCTTAGTCATCAACAGACTAGCACCACATTAATGTATATCATCCCTATTAAACCCTTGGCATAAATGACAAATATTATGAACCCAATAACAATGCATTTAATGTTGTTGTTGTTGTTGGGATGTAGATTGTTGGATCTAAAGTTGCATTTAATGTTGTTGTGGATCTAAAGTTGTTGGGATATGGATTCTTGTATCTTAAGTTAATGTTGTTGTTGTTGGGATGTAGACTATTGCATCTAAAGTTGCATATAATGTTGTGGATCTAAAGTTGTTGGGATATAGATTGTTGGATGTGAAGTTACTTGGATGTAAACTATTGGATTTGAAATAACTTTAGATCCAACAATATACATTCCAATAATATCACTGGATGCAGTGTTATTAGGTGCCTATTGATAGTGGATATATACTAGTAAGTCTAATCTAAAGAAATTCAAACTTGATATATGTTGACATGAAATTAGTCAAATACCTAACAAGATTGATGATACTCAATTAATCTAATCCTCCATTTAACAATGTCACTATTCTCTTTTAAAGTATCTATTGGTCAATTAACGTAGTCAAAACATTTTACATTTTAAACTTTTCTCACAACCATCACCTAATATAATTATTGATAAAATCACAATTTTTTGTTACTTAAATTACTTTTTTAAATACATAAATAAATTAAAAAACATGACAAACTCTTATAACACTCAAATTATACATACTCAATCACGCAAATATCCAATTTCATCATCTAATTTTGTACAAAATTGACCTAAAAAGTGCTATAAAAATCCAAATCCAAATCCAAAACGTTTAGACTACGCCTTACTGAATATAATTCATATTTGAGTCTCTTTGTATCCGGAATTACCGGCCCGGCGGTCCCACTTCTCCCTCAGTGGCGGACCATCACTGTAAACGCCCACGATTGCGGAGCAGTTAATCAAAACATCAAATGTGAAATCAATACTTTATATGCCACGTTGCACGGTAAGTTCGACGCCCTGCCAGACAAGTTCGTTGGACTTGTCCCGTCACTGCCACGTCTGCGAAATAATGGAATGAGCGAGTCTTCCTCGATTTTAACGAACCAAATCGGATTGTCGTAACGTCCAAACAAATTTCTTTGGTTTTAATGCCAACATTCTTTGGCTTTGTATTTATTCAATATTCTTTTAAAAAAAACTTAATCAAAAATTTTCAATTTTTTATTTTTTTATTTTCACACTTTAAATTTATGATTAGTCTAAAACTATTGACGAGATTAATTACCCCTCGGTGAAGAGCATATTTTGTTCCATACTTTTAAGAGTTTAAACATAATTTTAAAAACAAAATATATTAAATTATAGAATTGGTGAAAAAATAGTTATAATTATTAAACACTTAAAGCAAGCTATTCATTTAGTAATTGAAAGAGATAGTTATTACATATGGTTGACACTTTGTTCTACATTGTCTTACAATAGATCTACATCACCTTCGCACACATATGGTTGACACAATCATTGCATAGTCTTTGTTCTACATGATCTTAGATTAGATCTACATCACCTTCACACAGATGGTTGACAAAATCACTAAGGTCATTGTACAATCTTAGTTATGTACCATCTTAAATCTACACACCCTTCTCATCATGTTTGTACTCCTTATTACATGAGAAATGTTAATATTGTTGAGTAATCATGGAGCATGAGAAGCATGGATGTCACTTAGTAATGAAGGGTTTAAAGTAACACCAATCCCATTTTAGGAGGTGGCACTGATTTGGTCTTGTTTGCAATTCTATTCTTAAAATAGGAATAGTGTGGCGATCCACATGTAAACTTGTGGTTGGTACAAAGTAAATTGTTTGAATGGTACAAATTTATTACACATTGATATATTGGAGTTGGTATAAAAGAAAACATTTTAAATAATTAGAAATATATCTAATAGCATTTAATAATATGTATTCACAATTATTTTTCTTATTTTTAGCTCAGGGTTATTGTAACACCCCTTCTCATCCGAGCTTCTCCACTACCTCCATAACCAAGAGCAGTTCCAGGATAAGTAATTCTAGATTTAGATTATGACTTTCTTAAGCTAGCTAAAACCTTCTTATTTACCTAAAGACAGATGAACATTCAGATCCCTTGCTAAGCATAACATTTTTACTTTGATAGTTTATTAAGAGAAAGCAATTAAAATGTTAGAAAAATTATAGCCAACTACCAATATACCTCTCCAAACATATTTCTTTTACTTGTTGGTGGAAGTTAGAATCCTTTATCTACAATCCCTTGAATATGATCATCACTACTCCGTGGAATAGGAGTTGGGTGAGAGCCATGGGATTAATCACATCTCTCTGAGTTTCTACAAACTTGATTTGTAATATTAAACTGTAGAGCTTTTCGATCTTAGTCACAATAAGAAGAATTCCATGTATTAGTTGGATAAACTTTATGAACCCTATTACTTGTAACCCACAACATTAAGTACCATGTAAAATCCATTCATTAGGAACACTAACCATGTACACCACAATACAATTGGGTTTCATGTTGTGACTAGAGTTCCAACCCATATAAAATCAAAGTTTTATGACCTTGTCACGATGCTTAAACGTTTCCCAATTTAACATGGGATAGGCAAAAATTGAACTAGCATATCTTTCATGCAAAATAAAAAACTTTATCAATTATGCATGGAGAACACACATGTTATTTTTGTATTTATTTTAATATAAAATGTTGAACATAACACATGGTCACATGATTTTTATTCATTGCATTTTTTGGGGCAAGAGATTAAATTGAGATCAAGAATAGTATCTGGTCTCATGTATGAGACTAAGGCTAGATGTTATTAGAAAGCACATGACCCCATTGAAGATAGCTTCAGTGATGACCACAAGGGATATCGGCTTTCATGTAAATATCATATAGGTTGAAACCTCCTTTTGGTCCTAGAGTAAGACCTAAAATTGTTTTTCATTAACTAAGAGCTCATCTTCTTTGGACGTAAGGAAACAAGGTAATAGCCCAAGACCCAAAATCATTTGGCAAGAGTGAAAGTCTAACCATTATGGACTACCAGTGAGTCATTTTAGGTGGTGTGGTTTTCTTTGTATAATGATTATGAATCAACACACAATCATAAATAATAGCCAATAATAATTTCCCTCATTACCAACTAATAACTAAATTATGATAAGTTTTTCCACCTTAAGAGAAATACCCTAACCAACACTTATTTGTCATAAAAAATTTACATAAATTTGTATCGCCATATAAGAACAATACTAAAACTAAAAATGTGACAAAGAACAAAGTTACTACATAAAATTTACCATTAAAAGACAAATTGAATGAAACACCCTAAACACAAACAATATTCTCTATACAAAAGAACTCACTAGATTTTCCATTCACAACAACAAAACGTTCTCTTAATTGCAACGACATTAACTATACAAATACACTCAATATTATGTGATTACACGTCCTTTTGTTTAGTTTCCATCAACTCAAACGCAAAATATTACATTTAAATAAATATAATGATTAAAGTGCATACATCCCTCGTTTTAATATTGCAAAGGTCAAAGAATAGAATGAAAGATACCTAACATATATACATCTAGGTGCTTGTAACTACTAAACAACTAGTGGTGTTGATCTCAATATTCCAATAGTGTGCATGACCAACTCATAACTTGTTTCAATAGAATTTGGAACTCGAGAACCTCTTTCAACAATGGAAAGTACAAGACACAAAACCTGCCTTCAATAGAATATATGAGCTTGTACTTTGCTTCATTGGAATTTTGAGACTTATATCCTTCTTCAAAGAGGGTGGCTTTTTGGGGTTAGTCAACCAAAGCCAAAGAAATAAGTAAAAAGTAAGAATAAGAATAAGAGAAAGGTCAATTTTGGAACTAGAATGTCAGCTTTGCAATCATCCACAACAAATTTTATATTCAAGGTGACGCTGCTATGATTGAATCTTTAGGAAAGTAAGAATAAGAATAAGAATAAGAGAAAGGTTAGTTTTGTAACTAAAATGTCAACTTTGCAACCATCCAAAACAAATTTTCTATTCAAGGTGACATTGTCATGATTGACTCTTTAGGAAAAGCCTACGAACTGTAATTAACTGATACAATAACTTAGCATATTGTAGGAGGTTAAATTTAATAACCTTTTGAGTGGTGTAGTGTAACATCCATGCTTTTAATCCCCAATTTAGTGATGTATAATGTAAATATGATATATGGTCGTGGGCCAAACAATGTAATATGTAAACATTGTATGTTGGAATAATAAAACAAACATGGAGAGAGTCATGGGGGATAAGTTTCCACAAGAGAGGAGGGGTTTAAGGGGGAATTATTCATGTGTCTTAAATCCCAAGCCACTTCCTAAAAATAATTATTTTATTATGTGAACCTTTTATTTTCCTTTTGAGTGTATCAAAGCCCCAATCATTTAATACATGTAAGAGGGTTGGGAAAACGTCACTTCACATAGTTATTAAGAGCACAGGGATGCGTACAATCAACAGAATGGAATGTGAGAGTCAACATGCTTGGGTAGAAAGGGAAATTTGAATGGGTATTGGGGGCATTTTTTACAGGAAGATTTTTGGGAAAACAAGAGGGTGCATTTGATTTAAAAGATAAGCATTTTTATCTATGTTCAATATATTTATTTATGGGTTTAAATTGTGGTGCATAAACTCTATGTTCTTGAGTAGTTATAGGCTATTGTGTGTATGCAAATTTGTTGCATTCATGCTTGTTGAAAATGTCGTTAGATGCATGGGAATTTTAGCATGTTGCATGTGTTTTAATTTAATGGTATCAATTTTTTTTTATGGTTAGTAGCAGGGGGTGCTACATGTAGATAACATCCTTATTAGTTTCATGGGAGATGGGGTCGGCCTACTTCTGGCTTGAGAGCATTAGGCATAAGGTTTGTGGAAGCTTGTGGAGGATGAGCATAAACATCCAAGTGTATAGATGCATGTGCACATATTGTAGTGACAATTGTAGCGTGCATCAATTGCAATGACCATTGCAGGTAGCTCTATAAAGTTGCTTTCACGATAAGAAGGTTGAAAGACATGACTAGGATAAAATACTCATATGATACAAAAAACATAGTTTAAATAGTTTAAGAACTACTTTCAATGCACTTTGCTAGTAGGATTTCATTATTGGTTTAAGGTAGAGTGGGGCCTTCAGAGATCAACCCCAACTTCAATTTTTTAGGTAGGGACTAGCCACTTCATGGCATATCCCTTGTTGATACATTCTAAGGCTCTTTTCCATGAATTTGTAATATCCTCACTATTTTTTTTTGGGAATTTTATCTTAGTTGTAGTGAAAGAGTTTCGCCAAACACTTAGTTGTTTTTGGTATTCTTAGATGTTTGCTAATGCATAAATGTAATAACAGTTTTACTGCTTATCTTTTTTTTTTTTTAAATATATTTGATACGTGAAATGTAGGAAAACAAACAATAATGACAAATACCCAGTTCGTTTATGATTCAATATATAACATCAATGCATGAAGCTGAAAAGAAAATGTTGTATGAACTATTTGTGACAGCCATCTCACATTAAACAATCAACAAACATAATAGTAGGTGAATTATATTAATAGTTTGCAGCAACCAATACACATTTAAATAATCAACAAACAAGATAACAACAAAAGGAATTAACCTGTTATATCTTCCTGAAGGCCAAATCTCAATAAGTATTGAGGTGGATGAGGCTGTAAAAAACTGCCAAATATTGCACACCTCCAATAGATAAACCCACAACAAATATTGTTTGTGATACAAGAGAAGTCGCCCAACATTAAAGGAAATCACTCCCACATAATAACAAGTTGACCCACAATCCCAAAATTTGTCCAGAACAACAGAATACGATCCAGAAGTATGGAAGTTAGACCCAGATCTTAGATGGACGCCCAACAACGAGAATATATGGTTCCAACAGGATGAAAACTACCTACAACTCGACCCTTCTACTCATAAAATCTCCCTTCTCAACCAATAGTTCACCCCCAATCACAAAAAATGTTGTCCCAAATCACCAAAGATGCATCCTTAAGATAAAAATCGGCCTCTCCACAATAGAAACTCGAACCCAATGAGAATAGTGTTGTCTCTTACCCATATGTTCCCAACTACAAGGTAACATGCCCAAAATGAGAGATTCGACCTCTACAATTCCCAAATCGACCTCTTCAAGCAAGAAACTCAACCATCAAACTACCAAACTCAACCACACTGAAGAAAAATGAAGAAATCTAAAGATGACCTCTTCCCAAACTGACTAAATAGGGTGGATGGTCTCACCACCAAAGCCAATCCCTAAACATTCCTCCTAGAATTTTCGTCCCAAGAGTTCCAAACCACAATGAACTCTCTCAATGAGAAAATAGAAAATACCAATGCTAGAATGAGAGAGGGAACCCTCTTTTTCCCCTTTTATTCATTCGTTGACTCTTTTGTGACCTTTTTACCTTTTAATCAATTTAAGTGACTTTTCACATTCCTCATAGTTGCTTAAGTGCCTTTTTCCACTTTGCTCAATGTCACCTTTAATTTTTAATTAACTCTCGCTCCGGTGACATTAATAATTGATTCCCTTTTTAATTCCCTGACTATGGCCCATAGGAATTACTTAAGCCATTTTTTCAATTCGTCTAGAAGACTCGTTTGGAAAGGGACATTACAGTCCTCCCTTCTCGAGATTGCTTGTACTCAAGCAACTGCAAATTTGGATGCTGAAAGATTTGATTACCCTCCCACGTGGCATCCTCTGCTGGTAAGTCCCATCATCTAATGAGGTATTCCCAAATCATCCCATTGAGAAGTTTCCTCTCTCGGACCTCCAATACCTCCTCAGAGACCAATACTAATTGTCCCTCCTCATCCAATGGAGGTAGCTCTGCCGAAGTGGTGACATGTTGTCCCAATGCTTTTTTGAGATATGAGACATGAAAAACATTATGGAATTTGCTTCCCTCTGACAACTCCAGTTCATAAGCCACTTCACCAACTCTCCAAACCACCCTATAAGGCCCATATAAACGTGGCTTAAGCTTTTTGACTCCACTCTTCTTCAGTGAATACTGTCTATATGGATGTAGCCTCAAGAAAACCAAGTCTCCCACCTTGAAAGTGTGTTTGACCCTGTGCCTATCTGCATATATATTTTGTTGATTTTGGGCTATCTGTAAGTTTTCCTTAAGAGCCTTGAGTATGTCATGGCTCTCTTGGATCCAATCCTTGGCTTTGGGATCCTTGTTGTCCCCAAATTCCAATTCAACAAAGGAAGTACCATTGTACCTGCACAATGCTCTGAATGATGTCATTCCAATAGACATGTGATGGGTGGTGTTGTAGCATTGTTCTCCAAGATGCAACCACTTGACCCATGATTTATGCTTCCCTAACACATAGTTACGTAAATACCCCTCAAGCCATTTATTCACAATCTCCATCTGGCCATCTATTTGAGGGTGATAACTAGTTTTGGGGGTCAATTTGGTGCCAACCAATCTGAACAACTCCTGCTAAAAATCATTGAGGGCCATGCTATCCCTGTCACTGACAATATATTTTGGTATCCCATGAAGTATGAATATCTCTCTGAAGAATATCCATGCTACCCGTGTTGCCTTATACTCTGAGGATAGGGCAAAGAAGTGTGCAAATTTCGTCAACCAATCGACCACTACATAGATACAATCTTTGCCCTAGACCTTTGACAACCTATGATAAAGTCCATGGATATACTCTCCCATTTCTACTTTGGAATGGGCAATGGTTGTAATAATCCTGCAGGATGGGTCTGTTATGACTTGTTCTATTGACAAGTCACATAATCTCTCACATGTTTCAACACATAATATTTGAGGCCCTTCCAAGTGAACCCCTCCCTGGTTTTCCCATAGGCTTTGAAATACCCCGAGTGTCCTGCCAATGGTGTATTGTGCATTGCCTCCATGGTATTTTCCTTTAGTGCAGACTCTGAAACTATATATATATGGTCCTTGTAGTAGATTATTCCATCTACCACCTTATACCTTTCATCCTATGTATTGTGGTCCATCACTTCACAAGAAAACTTGCTCTTGGAATATTCCACCACTAGATGGGATTGACAATCAACTAAAATCTCTTTGAGTGAACACATCTCTGGCCTTATGGACAGGGTATCGACTACTACATGTTTCTTCCCTTTTACATATTCGATGTCAAAGTCATAGGACTACAATTTGATAAACCACTTTTGATGCCTTTTGTTCAAGTCCTTTTGCTCCATGAAGTGCCTCAAGTTGTTATGGTCTGTTTTGACCAAAAATGTCCCACCCGCCAAATATTGTCGGAACTTTTCTAAGGCATGCATGATGGCGAGCATCTCTTTGTCATAGATGGAATAAAGTTTCTCCCTCTCCGATATCTTCATGCTCTCATATGGAATCAAATGCCTCTGCTGCATCAAAACTACTCCTATCCATTCACCTGATGCATCGCACTCAAGCATGAAGGGTTGAGTGAAGTCAGGAAGTGATAAAACTGGGTAGGTTCTCATCACTTCCTTCATGCAGTACAATTCATTATGATCCTCTTTGGTCCATATGAAAACTCCTTTCTTTGTGAGGTTTGTGAGCGGTGTGGCCAACTGTGAGAACCCTTTCACAAAACGTCTATAAAAACTGCAAATCCCAAAGAATCCACACAAGTGTGTGATATTTTTGTGTGGTGGATAATCTAATATAGCATGTATCGTTTCCTTATGCACCTGCACTCCCTTTTCATTGAACACATGTCCCAAGTATAGAACCT
>JZKD02S1742225.1:68798-99874 GCA_000966675.3 Picea glauca
AAGGAAAATAGAGTGGTTGATGCCTAGAAGTATGAAAGTGATTCATTTGGCAGTTGTAAGTACCTGTGAATCAGACATCAAGGAGAGAGTTAAAAGTGCACAAGCATTGGATGAGTTTTTCAAAACTGTGAAATCATACTTAGAGAAAGATCCCACAAGGCTGAAGTATGAGGGCTATCAAATGTTGAACGATGTATTTCTAACTTACAAAGGTAGGTTGTATGTTCCAAATAGTGATGACTTGAGGAGGCTTATACTGGATGAACTACATAAAAGACCATACATTGGTCACCCTAGTTATTAGAAAATTATCACGGCCACCAAGAAACTATTTTATTGGTAGAGAAGGAAGAAGGACATAGTTGACTACTTGGCTAAGTGCATAGAATGTTAGTAGGTTAAGGTGGAGCATAGACATCCAACAGGGTTATTGCATCCCCTACCAACTCCAGAATGGAAATGGGAAACCATCTCCATGGATTTTATCACTGGACTACCTAAATCAACCAAGAAGAATGACGTTATTATGTTAGTTGTGGAAAAGTTGAACTAGACTGCTCACTTTATCCTCGTAAAGTCAACTTGCATGGTGATAGATATTGCCAATATTTTCATGAAAGAAATATTTAGACTGCATGGCATGCCTAAGGAAATCATATAAGACAGAGATACAAAATTCACTTCAAACTTTTAGAAATCTCTATTTGTTGGTTTTGAAACTAAATTACTATTTAGTACGGATTATCACCCTCAAATGGATGGACAAATAGAAAGGGTAAACCAAGTTCTATAGGACATGTTAAGGATGCATGTGATGCATCATCCCAAGAAGTGGGAAAACTACCTACCATTGGTAGAGTTTTCTTATAACAATGGCTATCAGGAATTGATCCGGATTTTATGAGTAGAACGAAATGAATACATATTATTATCAAAATATGTTTAACAAAAAATATCAGATATACAGTAAATCTGCTTCTATTCAATAAGGAAATAAGCTGAAACTATAAAATGCAGCGGAAAACAAGCTTGCTAGAATGGTGGTGGCTTATCTATGAGAAGAGATGTGAAGGATGGTCTCATTCACAAGAATATGATTACCATGAGGATCTGAAGGCCTTTTTACAATAAACAAGAATGAAAAAAACCCTACACATCCAAAAACCTAACCCTAGGAGATGAAGCGCCAAAAGTCATGTGCACCCCGTTTGAGTAAGTTTGTACATCAACTTCCCGAGGTTGTAATTTTTTCATATGATCTACGTTTTAGGCGGACGATAGCCTATTGGAAAGGTCAATTAGAGGAACACACATGTTTCCATCATATTCTGACTCCGTCTATAATTTGATTGTGGTGATCCCTAAAAACGTTGTTTAGGGCCTCAAAATGGCCCCAGAAGTTAGGGACCCGAAAACTAGGAAAAAAATACCAAAATGATCCAGTTGGAATAGATGGGAGGCCACCAAAGTCCATCTGGATCAATCCTCCCCCCTCAGGAATCAATGGTCTCCATTACAATGAGTGCCCCCATCAAATGAAGAAATTTCTGTTGAATTTGGCCCTGGGTGAGCCACTTGCCTTGGTGCAAGAGTTGCCTTGCTTTAACAACTCGATAAAGTTGGATCCTTTGTTGGTGAGTTCCCTTGACCTATTTTCCCACAATAAGATCATTGAATTCCTGTTGTATGCAGTCGGGGTTTATATATGTTGTTGTCAGTTGTTCTTCTATCTCTCAGGTGTCCAATAATGGTGGGAAATAAGGTCGAAAGAGATCCACGTTAAACACTGGGTGTAGGCCAAGGAAAGGAGGAATGTTGAGCTCAAAAGAATTATCACCCACAACCTTGGTGATGGTGTATGAACTATAAGGGAGTGGGAGAAGTTTCTGATGGGGTCCTATAAGGAGTTCTTTCTGCAAGTGCAACCAAAATTTTTCGACCACCTGAAACTTATGTGGCACCCCTTGTTGATCATGGCATTTCTTGTACTTGTCATTGGACTTCTGTAGGATATCCTGAACGTGTTGGAAGATGTGTTGGATCCACTCAATGAACCGGGTGGTTTTGTCAGCTTCAGTTGGAGCAAGAGATGAGTCAATCGAGGTGACCGCAAGGGGTAGTGCAACATCTATGGCACCCAATGGTTGGAATCCCAACCCCACCTGAAAAGGGTTGTGGTCGGTTGAGCTATGCAGGTCTCGATTGTAGATATGCTAGAAATAGGGAAGACTTTCATCCCATGTGCAAGGGTGCTTGGAATTATACATGAGTAGGATATGCACGATCATTTGATTTACGACCTCGGTTTTTCCATCTGTCTGGGAGTGGAAGGCCAAGGATTTGGTGAGCTTGGTGTACAACAATGAACAGAGGCTCGACCAAAATGTCTTGAGAAATCAACTATCCCAATTTGAGACAATGATTTGTGGGATCCCAAAATGTACCCAGACTAGTTCAAAGAAGATCTTTGCAGTCACCTCTATTGTGATGCTCTTCTTGCAGGCATCCATAATCACCATATTAGAAAAGTGATCAACAACCACAAAAACACAGTCATTTCCCCGCTTGGTGGACAAGAGGCCCAACATGTAGTACATTGAGATGGATTCCCATGGCTTGTTAGGAGTAGTAAACGGGGTGTACATGCCCTATTTCTTAGTGGTCGATTTGGAAATAGTGTAGGGAGTGCAGGACCTAATATACTTGTTGACCTCCTCTCGAAGTTTTGTCCAGTAGAAATGTTTTTTCATAATTTCTACTATCTTTTCGATGCCGAAGTGTCCTGCCACCCGATTGTAGTGTAGTTCCTAGATCAACTTCACTCTCTCACTTGATGGAATGAAGATATGGCCCAAACGACACAACAACCCATCCTGAATATGGAAATTAGTGACAACTGTGTTTGCGCCCAACATTTTCGGGTGGTGGTGAAGTCTGGGTNAAGGAAAATAGAGTGGTTGATGCCTAGAAGTATGAAAGTGATTCATTTGGCAGTTGTAAGTACCTGTGAATCAGACATCAAGGAGAGAGTTAAAAGTGCACAAGCATTGGATGAGTTTTTCAAAACTGTGAAATCATACTTAGAGAAAGATCCCACAAGGCTGAAGTATGAGGGCTATCAAATGTTGAACGATGTATTTCTAACTTACAAAGGTAGGTTGTATGTTCCAAATAGTGATGACTTGAGGAGGCTTATACTGGATGAACTACATAAAAGACCATACATTGGTCACCCTAGTTATTAGAAAATTATCACGGCCACCAAGAAACTATTTTATTGGTAGAGAAGGAAGAAGGACATAGTTGACTACTTGGCTAAGTGCATAGAATGTTAGTAGGTTAAGGTGGAGCATAGACATCCAACAGGGTTATTGCATCCCCTACCAACTCCAGAATGGAAATGGGAAACCATCTCCATGGATTTTATCACTGGACTACCTAAATCAACCAAGAAGAATGACGTTATTATGTTAGTTGTGGAAAAGTTGAACTAGACTGCTCACTTTATCCTCGTAAAGTCAACTTGCATGGTGATAGATATTGCCAATATTTTCATGAAAGAAATATTTAGACTGCATGGCATGCCTAAGGAAATCATATAAGACAGAGATACAAAATTCACTTCAAACTTTTAGAAATCTCTATTTGTTGGTTTTGAAACTAAATTACTATTTAGTACGGATTATCACCCTCAAATGGATGGACAAATAGAAAGGGTAAACCAAGTTCTATAGGACATGTTAAGGATGCATGTGATGCATCATCCCAAGAAGTGGGAAAACTACCTACCATTGGTAGAGTTTTCTTATAACAATGGCTATCAGGAATTGATCCGGATTTTATGAGTAGAACGAAATGAATACATATTATTATCAAAATATGTTTAACAAAAAATATCAGATATACAGTAAATCTGCTTCTATTCAATAAGGAAATAAGCTGAAACTATAAAATGCAGCGGAAAACAAGCTTGCTAGAATGGTGGTGGCTTATCTATGAGAAGAGATGTGAAGGATGGTCTCATTCACAAGAATATGATTACCATGAGGATCTGAAGGCCTTTTTACAATAAACAAGAATGAAAAAAACCCTACACATCCAAAAACCTAACCCTAGGAGATGAAGCGCCAAAAGTCATGTGCACCCCGTTTGAGTAAGTTAGTACATCAACTTCCCGAGGTTGTAAATTTTTCATACGATCTACGTTTTAGGCGCACGATAGCCTATTGGAAAGGTCAATCAGAGGAACACACATGTTTCCACCATATTCTGACTCCGTCTATAATTTGATTGTGGTGAGCCCTAAAAACGTTGTTTAGGGCCTCAAAATGGCCCCAGAAGTTAGGGACCCGAAAACTAGGAAAAAAATACCAAAATGAGCCAGTTGGAATAGATGGGAGGCCACCAAAGTCCATCTGGATCAATCCTCCCCCCTCATGAATCAATGGTCTCCATTACAATGATCAGATGAAGAAATTTCTGTTGAATTTGGCCCTGGGTGAGCCACTTGCCTTGGTGCAGGAGTTGCCTTTCTTTAACAACTCGATAAAGTTGGATCCTTTGTTGGTGAGTTCCCTTGACCTATTTTCCCACAATAAGATCATTGAATTCCTGTTGTATACAGTCGGGGTTTATATATGTTGTTGTCAGTTGTTCTTCTATCTCTCAGGTGTCCAATAATGGTGGGAAATAAGGTCGAAGGAGATCCACGTTAAACACTGGGTGTAGGCCAAGGAAAGGAGGAATGTTGAGCTCAAAAGCATTATCACCCACAACCTTGGTGATGGTGTATGAACTATAAGGGAGTGGGAGAAGTTTCTAATGGGGTCCTATAAGGAGTTCTTTCTGCAAGTGCAACCAAAAATTTTTGACCACCTGAAACTTATGTGGCACCCCTTGTTGATCATGGCATTTCTTGTACTTGTCATTGGACTTCTGTAGGATATCCTGAGCGTGTTGGCAGATGTGTTGGATCCACTCAATGAACCAGGTGGTTTTGTCAGCTTCAGTTGGAGCAAGAGATGAGTCGGTCGAGGTGACCGCAAGGGGTAGTGCAACATCTATGGCACCCAATGGTTGGAATCCCAACCCCACCTGAAAAGGGTTGTGGTCGGTTGAGCTATGCAAGTCTCGGTTGTAGCTATGCTAGAAATAGGGAAGACTGTCATCCCATGTGCAAGGGTGCTTGGAATTATACATGAGTAGGATATGCACGATCATTTGATTTACGACCTCGGTTTTTCCATCTGTCTGGGAGTGGAAGGCCAAGGATTTGGTGAGCTTGGTGTACAACAATGAACAGAGGCTCGACCAAAATGTCTTGAGAAATCAACTATCCCAATTTGAGACAATGATTTGTGGGATCCCAAAATGTACCCAGACTAGTTCAAAGAAGATCTTTGCAGTCACCTCTATTGTGATGCTCTTCTTGCAGGCATCCATAATCACCATATTAGAAAAGTGATCAACAACCACAAAAACACAGTCATTTCCCCGCTTGGTGGACAAGAGGCCCAACATGTAGTACATTGAGATGGATTCCCATGGCTTGTTAGGAGTAGTAAACGGGGTGTACATGCCCTATTTCTTAGTGGTCGATTTGGAAATAGTGTAGGGAGTGCAGGACCTAATATACTTGTTGACCTCCTCTCGAAGTTTTGTCCAGTAGAAATGTTTTTTCATAATTTCTACTATCTTTTCGATGCCGAAGTGTCCTGCCACCCGATTGTAGTGTAGTTCCTAGATCAACTTCACTCTCTCACTTGATGGAATGAAGATATGGCCCAAACGACACAACAACCCATCCTGAATATGGAAATTAGTGACAACTGTGTTTGCGCCCAACATTTTCGGGTGGTGGTGAAGTCTGGGTCTATCTCATAGAGTTGGGGCCATCCAAAGGTCTCGTGGTTGCAAGAGTCTAGCACCGTGGTGAGTGCCACAACCAGTGTTCTGTTGAGGCAATCAATGATGTAATTGGTGCTTCATGTTTTATACTTGATGTTGAGGTGGAATTGTTGCAAGTATGTGGACCACTTATGATGGCGGTCATTCTCCAATTTTCCTTGTGTCTGCATGAACTGAAGTGGCTTATGATCAGTGTAGATGACTGTCTCCTTCCCAAGAATGTAATGTCTCCACTGGCATTAGGATTTTACAATGGATTGCATTTCTTTGTCATAAGTAGGGTACTTACGGACAACATATGATAGTGTCTCACTGTGATAGGACACAGGGTGGTTGTGATGAGTGAGAATGACACCCACAACATAGTCTGAAGCATTTGTCTCAATCTCAAAGGGTTGTTGCAGGTACGGTAGTGAAAGTATTGGGGTTGAGCACAAGCCCTGCTTCAAATCATCGAATTCTTGTTGTTGGGACCGACCCCACACAAATTTATCCTTGCCACCACCCTTGGTTACTTGGTTGAGAGCCCATGGAATATGGTAGAATCCCAACATGAACCTGCGGTAGAAATTGGCAAGGCCCAAGAAGATCTGAAGCTTAGTGAGTGTGGATGAGGCTAGCTAGTCACAGATGACTTGGATCTTGGATGGATCCACATGTACACCATACTGATCAATAATGTATCCCAGGTAATGGACCCTGTCCATGCCAAAGGAGTATTTTCCGAAGTTGGCGTATATCTTGTGTTGTGAGAGGGTGTGCAAAACCTGTTGAATATGTTGCAAGTGTTTTTCCTAAGTCTTGTTGTAAATGATAATGTCATCCAGATACACCACTACAAAATTATTGTTGAATGGTCGCAGGATATCATCCATCATCCTCATGAAAGTGGTTGGAGAATTTTTTAAACCAAAGGGCATGACCAACCATTCAAAAAGATATTCCTTTGACTTGAAGGCGATCTTCCATACATCTGTCTTTTCTATTGGGACCTGGTGGTATCCAAAATTTAGATCAATATTACTAAAGTATTTGGCCCCTATGAGTTGATCAAGGAGGTCGTCAATTCACGGAATTGGGTACTGGTTACTGATTGTGATTTTATTTAGGGCTTGATAATCAATGCAGAGTCACTGGATTCCATCTTTCTTTTGTACCAACATGATTAGGCTCCCGCAAGGTAATGAGTTGGGACAGATGTGCCCCTTGTGGAGCAGTTCTTGGATTTTCCACTTGATATCCTCATTCTCTAATAGAGAGCGGCGGTACACTGGCCCATTGGGTAGTGGTGCACCGAGGGTCAGATCGATGGGGTGCTTGACCTGACAGTGCAAAGGTACCCCAGTAGGTGAGGAGAAGATATCTGAGTATTCTTCCATGACTTTATCCACTTGATTCTGCTATGCGGAGAGGTCAAACCCGGAGACCCTAGATGTGGTTGCGATCTTTCACTCATTCTCAGAGAGAATCACGAAGAAGACAAAGTTCCCCGTCTGAGAGATGAAATTCCTGCATTGCTAAACAAAGATCAAGGAAATAGCACTAGATGGGACTGCCTCGGGTATGCTGTACAATTTCTTTTTCAAAGTAATAATAACACTGCGAGTTCTAGACTCATATACAACATGGAATTTCCATAAATATGGTTGGCCCAAAAGAACATTAAAAACTTCGATAGGGGAAACATAAAAAAATACCTCATCTTTGAAGGGATTGATTATGTATGACAGGAAACATTATTGGATGATGTGGATGTCTTTTCCCTGGTGGATCCATCTGATGGTGTAGGGTTGCAGGTGCGACGTTGTCGGTAGGGCAAGTCACTTGAGTAAATATGATGAGATGAGGTTCTTTTGGCTACCGCTATCAATGATGAAGTGCAGTGGGGTACCCTTCACCCACATCTATGAATGAAAAAGGTGCTCTCCTTCCTCTGGATCGTCTGGTTCACCGAGTTGGAGCTTGGTGGTAGAAATGGTAGCACTGGGTTCTATGTCAATGATATGTGTCCCCCTTTTTGGTTCTGACTCAGAATCAGAACCCACATTTGATTCAGAGGATTTCACCTCAGCCACCAACAACTTCTTTGAGTGGAAATCAACAGTGTTATGTCAGGGGATCTTATGGAAGTCACACCACTTCCTGGTATCTTTCTTTGTCTTTATGGTTTCCTTCTTTTCTTGTGGCCTGGACTATTTGTCCTGAGGCAGTCCGTATTTTCTTTGTACTTTTTTCTACGGGTTGAGGCCACCCTTTCCTGGATTTTTCTGTGAGGGGTTCCCAGGCCCAAATTGTCATGTTTTTTGTTTGACCTTCTTCTCGATTTTGATGACATATCGATAGGCCGTGCCCAACGATGAGATGTCTAGAAAATCCATTTTGGCCTGGATGTATCTATGCATACCACTGCAATACTTGAGCACAAAATGTCGCTCAAAATATTTGATACCCATCTTGGTGCACAAGGTATGGAAGATATTTGTGAACTCAGGCACTGCTTGGTCTCTTTCCTGCCGCAGTGTGGTCCATTTTGTGTACAGGTCGTCATAACTTCCAACAGGGTAGTATTGTTCCTTAATAACATCCATGAAGGACTCCTAGGTGACTGTGACTATAAATAATGAGGATTCCTCTATTTCCTTCTTCTCACATAAATTTTCCCACCAGTATTTGACACAGGGAACGACTTTGAGGAGCGCAAAAGTAATCTTTTCTCTATTCGAGAAGTTATGGACAAATAAATACCCTTCTAGCAGATTCAACTATTTGTCTACAACATTTGCGTCTTTCTGAACTTCAAATATAGGAATATCAAAGTTGAAATGTACCTTGAAGGGGATGGGGCCTCTGTTTGAGGAAGATGTGTCGCCTATTGGTAGTTGTCGAAGGATTTGCAAAAAACTATCCATCATTTCATTCCTCTATTTCGTGAGGCCTTCCTCGAGCAACATTTTAAAGAGATATCTTGTCCCATCATATTTATTTTCTCCTTCCATGAGAGGTCGCTTGGGCATGCAAGATATTTTTTCCTCAAGAGAAACAAGCTCGAGACTCAATTCTTTGTACCCTNCTCACTTGATGGAATGAAGATATGGCCCAAACGACACAACAACCCATCCTGAATATGGAAATTAGTGACAACTGTGTTTGCGCCCAACATTTTCGGGTGGTGGTGAAGTCTGGGTCTATCTCATAGAGTTGGGGCCATCCAAAGGTCTCGTGGTTGCAAGAGTCTAGCACCGTGGTGAGTGCCACAACCAGTGTTCTGTTGAGGCAATCAATGATGTAATTGGTGCTTCATGTTTTATACTTGATGTTGAGGTGGAATTGTTGCAAGTATGTGGACCACTTATGATGGCGGTCATTCTCCAATTTTCCTTGTGTCTGCATGAACTGAAGTGGCTTATGATCAGTGTAGATGACTGTCTCCTTCCCAAGAATGTAATGTCTCCACTGGCATTAGGATTTTACAATGGATTGCATTTCTTTGTCATAAGTAGGGTACTTACGGACAACATATGATAGTGTCTCACTGTGATAGGACACAGGGTGGTTGTGATGAGTGAGAATGACACCCACAACATAGTCTGAAGCATTTGTCTCAATCTCAAAGGGTTGTTGCAGGTACGGTAGTGAAAGTATTGGGGTTGAGCACAAGCCCTGCTTCAAATCATCGAATTCTTGTTGTTGGGACCGACCCCACACAAATTTATCCTTGCCACCACCCTTGGTTACTTGGTTGAGAGCCCATGGAATATGGTAGAATCCCAACATGAACCTGCGGTAGAAATTGGCAAGGCCCAAGAAGATCTGAAGCTTAGTGAGTGTGGATGAGGCTAGCTAGTCACAGATGACTTGGATCTTGGATGGATCCACATGTACACCATACTGATCAATAATGTATCCCAGGTAATGGACCCTGTCCATGCCAAAGGAGTATTTTCCGAAGTTGGCGTATATCTTGTGTTGTGAGAGGGTGTGCAAAACCTGTTGAATATGTTGCAAGTGTTTTTCCTAAGTCTTGTTGTAAATGATAATGTCATCCAGATACACCACTACAAAATTATTGTTGAATGGTCGCAGGATATCATCCATCATCCTCATGAAAGTGGTTGGAGAATTTTTTAAACCAAAGGGCATGACCAACCATTCAAAAAGATATTCCTTTGACTTGAAGGCGATCTTCCATACATCTGTCTTTTCTATTGGGACCTGGTGGTATCCAAAATTTAGATCAATATTACTAAAGTATTTGGCCCCTATGAGTTGATCAAGGAGGTCGTCAATTCACGGAATTGGGTACTGGTTACTGATTGTGATTTTATTTAGGGCTTGATAATCAATGCAGAGTCACTGGATTCCATCTTTCTTTTGTACCAACATGATTAGGCTCCCGCAAGGTAATGAGTTGGGACAGATGTGCCCCTTGTGGAGCAGTTCTTGGATTTTCCACTTGATATCCTCATTCTCTAATAGAGAGCGGCGGTACACTGGCCCATTGGGTAGTGGTGCACCGAGGGTCAGATCGATGGGGTGCTTGACCTGACAGTGCAAAGGTACCCCAGTAGGTGAGGAGAAGATATCTGAGTATTCTTCCATGACTTTATCCACTTGATTCTGCTATGCGGAGAGGTCAAACCCGGAGACCCTAGATGTGGTTGCGATCTTTCACTCATTCTCAGAGAGAATCACGAAGAAGACAAAGTTCCCCGTCTGAGAGATGAAATTCCTGCATTGCTAAACAAAGATCAAGGAAATAGCACTAGATGGGACTGCCTCGGGTATGCTGTACAATTTCTTTTTCAAAGTAATAATAACACTGCGAGTTCTAGACTCATATACAACATGGAATTTCCATAAATATGGTTGGCCCAAAAGAACATTAAAAACTTCGATAGGGGAAACATAAAAAAATACCTCATCTTTGAAGGGATTGATTATGTATGACAGGAAACATTATTGGATGATGTGGATGTCTTTTCCCTGGTGGATCCATCTGATGGTGTAGGGTTGCAGGTGCGACGTTGTCGGTAGGGCAAGTCACTTGAGTAAATATGATGAGATGAGGTTCTTTTGGCTACCGCTATCAATGATGAAGTGCAGTGGGGTACCCTTCACCCACATCTATGAATGAAAAAGGTGCTCTCCTTCCTCTGGATCGTCTGGTTCACCGAGTTGGAGCTTGGTGGTAGAAATGGTAGCACTGGGTTCTATGTCAATGATATGTGTCCCCCTTTTTGGTTCTGACTCAGAATCAGAACCCACATTTGATTCAGAGGATTTCACCTCAGCCACCAACAACTTCTTTGAGTGGAAATCAACAGTGTTATGTCAGGGGATCTTATGGAAGTCACACCACTTCCTGGTATCTTTCTTTGTCTTTATGGTTTCCTTCTTTTCTTGTGGCCTGGACTATTTGTCCTGAGGCAGTCCGTATTTTCTTTGTACTTTTTTCTACGGGTTGAGGCCACCCTTTCCTGGATTTTTCTGTGAGGGGTTCCCAGGCCCAAATTGTCATGTTTTTTGTTTGACCTTCTTCTCGATTTTGATGACATATCGATAGGCCGTGCCCAACGATGAGATGTCTAGAAAATCCATTTTGGCCTGGATGTATCTATGCATACCACTGCAATACTTGAGCACAAAATGTCGTTCAAAATATTTGATACCCATCTTGGTGCGCAAGGTATGGAAGATATTTGTGAACTCGGGCACTGCTTGGTCTCTTTCCTGCCGTAGTGTGGTCCATTTTGTGTACAGGTCGTCATAACTTCCAACAGGGTAGTATTGTTCCTTAATAACATCCATGAAGGACTCCTAGGTGACCGTGACTATAAATAATGAGGATTCCTCTATTTCCTTCTTCTCACATAAATTTTCCCACCAGTATTTGACATGGGGAACGAATTTGAGGAGCGCAAAAGTAATCTTTTCTCTATTCGAGAAGTTATGGACAAATAAATACCCTTCTAGCAGATTCAACTGTTTGTCTACAACATTTGCGTCTTTCTGAACTTCAAATATAGGAATATCAAAGTTGATTTGTACCTTGAAGGGGGTGGGGCCTCTGTTTGAGGAAGATGTGTCGCCTATTGGTAGTCGTCGAAGGATTTGCAAAAAACTATCCATCATTTCATTCCTCTATTGTGTGAGGGATTCCTCGAGCAACATTTTGAAGAGATCTCTTGTCCCATCATATTTATTTTCTCCTTCCATGAGAGGTCGCTTGGGCGTGCAAGATATTTTTTCCTCAAGAGAAACAAGATCGAGACTCAATTCTTTGTACCCTGACCTCGTTGGGGACATGCATTAAGAATGACAAGGAGCAGACCGCTCTGATACCACTGATCCAGATTTTATGAGAAGAATGAAATGAATACAGGTTATTATCAAAATATGATTAACACAAAATAACAGATATACAGTAAATTGGTTTCCATTCAATAAGGAAATAAGTTGAAACTGTAAAATGCAGCGGAAAACAAGCTTGCTAGAATGGTGGCGGATTATCTCTTAGAAGAGATGTGACGGTTGTGCTCATTCACAAGAAGATGATTAACATGAGGCTTTGGAGGCCCTTTTACAATAAACAAGAATTTCAAAAAACATAGACTTTCAAAAACCTAACCCTAGGAGATGAAGCACCAAAAGTCATGTGGACCATGTTTGGGTAAGTTAGTACATCAACTTCCCAGGGTCGTAACTTTTGCATACAATCTTTTTTTTAGGCGCACAATATCCCATTGGAAAGGTCTATCCAAGGACTACACATGGTTCCATCATAATCTAACACCATTTCTAATTTAATTGTGGCGATCCCTAAAAACGATTTTTAGGGCCTCAAAATGACCCCGAAAGTCAGGGACCCGAAAACTAGGAAAAAACTGCCAAATTGGAAAACTTCCATAATGAGCCAATTGGAATAGGTGGGAGGTCATTGAAATCCATCTGGATTAGGAATTATTGAATATGAGTCATTTTCAGGCTCTCTATGGTAGGAAATGCAACATTTCAATCATTTGGAATAAACTAGTGGAGAAAATAACACTCAGGATAGACCTATTAAAACAAATGGCACAACAAGTAATTAAAATAAGACATAATCTGAAGGTGGCTCAAGACCAACAGAAGAGATATGAAAAAAAAAATAGGACTGCTAGGGAGTTCAAAGTAGGGGACCATGTGTATCTCTAGATTAGACCCAAAATAAGTTCCTTGAGAATGGGAACTTGTGCCAAGTTGGCACCTCAGTTTTGTGGACCCTTTGAAATTTTGGACAAAGTGGGACCTATAGCATATATACTAGCACTTCCTTCCATAGTGAAAGAACACATTGTTTTCCATGTTTCATTGTTGAAGAAATATGTACATGGTTCTAATCGTATAATTGACTGGCCTGTAATCTAGGTGGAACCAGAGGGAGAATTCCTACTAGAACCCTAATGCATACTAGACAAGAAGGAAATTCCACTCAGACACAAAACCATTGCATAGTTCAAGGTGAAATGGAAACACTTTGGTTCAGATGAAGCTACATGGGAATTGGAGGATTCCATGAAACATGCATACCCATTTTTGTTCATTATTGTACATAAAGACCACAACGACAGTTAGAACACCGAGGACAATGTTCCTTTAAGGGGAGGGGATTGTAATACCCATGTTTCCCCCAACTTGTAAATATAATTATATTTGGATAAAATACTGTGGATAGACCTATCATGAGAATTTTGGAAAAGACAATGAACCTTGTTATTAAAGGTATTGTGTGTGTGTGTGTGTGTGTATTATGTTATTAAATAAAAATGGAAAATTGTGGCATAACTGCTAAAGGGAGGTGGCTAGTATGGATCATGATGCATGAGAGGGGATGACAATGGGAACCAATGATGGTCAATATGACCCTATCAGAATTGTACGTTGCTGGATATAAATTGGTCAAACCTAGAACAGTCTTCTAGCCCAAAAAATTTAATACCAATCAAGCTCATAGTTGGGAAGTCTTCCTCAAGAGTAAATGAGGAGATGGGAAGAGTACCCATCTGGAAACTTCCTGATATGACCCACTAAATATTGTTGGGAATGGCAAGAAAATTCAGGAAAATCGTGGGAATAAGGTAGAAGATACACATGAGTAAGTTGGAAGACCATTGGAGAGGAAGAAAAGCATATGAGGCTATCTGGTTCTGAGGAGAACTGAGAAATATGTGTTATTCTAGGTACATGAGCACTAGGAAAATGTTTTCTAATCAAGCTGATAATGAAATATGCAATGATTTATTGAGAAATCACAACAGGCTCCCTTGCTTGGTGGATAGAAAACTAAATTGCCAGGGCCATGTGGGAAAATGAGAGTAACCTTTGTCCCTTGTTGTAGCTTAGCAAAAAGGAAAACTTCATCTATCTCATGGAATCATGGTATAGCTAGGGGCTAGCTAGTTGAGGAATACTCAAAGAAAAAACTGTGCCTATGGTTGGGTGGAAAAGAGCACCCCTTTCATAAGTTTCCAACTAATTTCAAAGTTCAGATAAGTGTGACTATGAGATTCATATATTCTTGATTGTTTTGTTGTAGTATGTATCTTATTGAGTTAGATAATGACAAAATTTGTTATATTGTTGAATGGTAGAATTTGTGGCTTTGGTGGCCTAACAGTTTGGGAAATTTTAAGTAAAGCGTGAATATCATATTTTTTAGATGGTGTTTTCCTACCTCTGTTTAGAAAAGGAGAACTGCTATCAATGCGATTTTAACCAAATTTTGGGACATAAGACTTTGGCCCCTGTGTTAGTTGGAAAATCCTCAATGGATTTCCTAAGGACCAAATCCATAGACATAGAGTTGGGATAGACTCTACGGGACTACTTCATTCCTTTTGATCCCTCGAAATTAACTTTTCCTATTGTGGAATTAGAGTTCTGTAGATGAAGGGAGATTCCTTCAAATCATTTTCCCGTGTGAAATTAGGTTCATTTTCGCGGCCTTAAAAAAACCTTCGATAAGATTTAATTTTGTAGCGCTCGGGGATTGCCAAAGTACCGTATGACTAGGACCCTAGAACCCTGCACTATGTTCAAAGGGAGCTAGGCCTTCTAAGCTTCGAGACTTTGGAGGTCTGAAGCTCTAGGATGTACAAACCTCACAACATTCAAATCTTGCCGAAGATAACCTATCAAAATAGTAACCGGATGGTTGACCGAAAAATGGCGGTTTCCTATCTGTTGTTGTGGAATCTTCTTTATCATTAAACCCTAACCAACTATTTGACCTCGAAGTTACACAAAACGTCGATCCAAGAAACATAGGGGTCTTTCCTTACCATTGGATGTACACTATGGTTAAATTCAATGTTGACCTACTCCGGGAGTGAAAAGGTGTTAAATGACAAGAATCCCAAAATATCGAAGTCGCAAAGTAACACGAGCCGTAGATAAAAGGATTCTTTGGGGCCCTTCTCGACTGTTAGATCAAGAAAAATGGAAGGATAGAGTAAGCAGTACCATCAACCGAGATCAAGTACTCATCCTTGATTTATGACCTTTCTGGTACGTAAACCTTCAAGACTTAAATGGGTTAATACCTGTAAGGGATGTGAAGTCCTGAAGTGGAAAAATATCACCAACCATCAGATCGAGGAGAGGAATTTGGGAACATTGTAGAACCTTGATAAAGGGTCCATTGGGAACCCTCTTGACCATTTGATCAACTAGATGGAGACAGTGTAAACACTTCGATGAAGTCCTACTTCGAGAATCCAGAACTTTGGAACTCTGGGACTCTAGGAGATGCGAGGATATAAGATGGTGTGTTAAGTGCTGAAGTGTTGAAATTCCTGTGTGTGGTGTCCAAAATCGGTTGGACAAGGAATCCACTCCATGATGATGTTGCATGTTTGGGTAGTTCCATCTGGTGTAGTGGGATTGGTTACAAATTAAGTGTGGAACCCCCCCCTTTCTTATCAAGTCTAATCTATGCAATAAGTGCAAATAATCTCATTTATCAGATATAATGGTGGTGTTAGCACCATGATTTTCATAGCTAAGAGCACTTCACTGCACAAAGGATTCTATTGCGTAGTGGATTTCGTCGCGCAGTGGATTTCATCGCGCAGTGGATTTTGTTGTGCAGAGGATTTCATCGTGCAGTGGATTTCGTCACGTAGTGGATGATGTTGCGCATAGGATGTTGTCGCGCAGAGGATTTCATCACGTAGTGGATTTATTCATGTAAGGGATTATTTTGCGCAAATGATTTTGTCGCATAGAGGATGCTTTCGTGTAGAGGATTTTCCTGCGCACAGGCTACAGCTCGCGCTGTGCAAATGACTGGTTTAGTGGTCAACTTCAAGATCACTTTCTGACCAACTAGAGAGGATTTTTGAAAATCCCCGAGAGTTATTTGTTGAGGACAAACCAAATAAGAAACCCCTCTCTCATATTTGAAATATTTTTCATATTTTGGGAGATTCAAATGAATATTTGAGCTCTATTTTTTAGTTTTCATGATTTCCTGTCTGAGACATGTTTTGGTGACACGTATTTCGGCCATATGGAGATTAATTTCAAGAAACCGAGAGAGATTTTTCTTTATAACAAGATTAAATAAAAAAAAACCTCTCTCCATTTCGAAAAATAGTTTTTTATTAGTGAGATATGATGTCATATTTAACCCCTATTTTACCAGTTTGTTGCGCAATCTACTGTGTTTTTGCTATAGGTTACTATTGCATAGCAGACTTGTTGTGTAGGGGTGACAGAGTGTCCAAAAATGCACATGATGACTTATCACAACCATATGGTCAAATTTTTATCATTATCAATGATTTTAAAGAATATTTCGGTTACGATTATGATTTGGCAAAGTTAGGTTTTCTATTTTTAGTAAATCCGTTGAAGTTATTGTTCTCTTTCAAAGAAATTGGATCCATGATTCTAGGAGAGAGTAGTTAGACCCTAGTATCCAAGGGTGACAATAGTTTTATATACATGGGGATCATTTTCATGTAAAATGGGTTGGTTGGAAAAACAATGTAGACATTGACTATTGAATGTAGATTTCAAATTCGATTGAAACTTAATGCAAAGGTCCTGAAGATTTGACGAAAATATTCTAACGGTGGTAGTCTGATGTTTTGTATTCTTTATTTGCGTATGTGATTTCCTGTGCTCTTATATTCACATCCATAAATTTTTGTCTAAATCTAAATGTGATTTCAAATCTAGAATTCACTGCATAGTGCTCTAGATTCATGCCATTTAGACAAACTGTGTTTCTTCTAAGTTAACTCTGAATTCATCCTCAACGATGCTCTGAGTTGCTTCATGTGTTTTTCCCCCACCACACACAACGATTTTTAATTGAAATATTGTTTCTTATTTATCCTTTATCCTCTCAAGTTCAATCACTAAATCATTTTTTTCTCTCATTTTCATAATTTGACTCCATTTCCCAATGGCACTTTCTCTCTTGCTTATCCTACCATCCCTTTTAAAACAAAAATAAACTTGTCCTATTGTAGAATCTGACCTCTGTGCATTTATTGATGAAATATTTGAGTTATTACCAGTTATTAGACATATCAGAGAGCTCTCTCTGGTTGTATAAGTCAAAATACAATCTAAAGTTGGTTGAAACAGTTACCTCGTGGATTTCTTTGATACAACCCAAAGAAATTACCGAGTGCTAACATTTTGGCACCATTGTTGGGGATGGAATTGAAAATTTTCCATGGGAGAGAACGACATGGTTGAGTTCTGAGGTCTGAGAGCAGCAAACACTTACGCACATATTGTCTTTATTTCTTCTTTGGCAACTCCACACATCAGAAAATTAGTTGAAGGTGATTCCACTGGCAGAAGAATCCAGAGCTAAAGTTTTCATGGTGACACCAATCAAGCTTCAAATGCGATTCAAAGAATCCACTGGAGAATGAGACATGTTGACAGAGATATGGAAGGGTAGTATGGGAAAATCAGGTACTCGAGCTTAAGTTTAGTCCAAGAAGTAATTTTCTGTTCTATCAATATCTTCTCATCCTTTCCTGAGTTTTTCAAAAGAATATTTCTTCACTTACTGCATTCAAATGAAGCCCATAGATCTACCCTTGTATATCCTCCATGGAAAACTGTAGGTATACCTCCTTCTTGTATAACCGATATTCATCAAGATCCTTCCTCTGAGTCATATAATGTTCATGATCATTCTTGTGAGATTAATGAAACCAAATATGAGCTTGTACCTTATTTTCTTAATCCTACACCCTCCAAGATTCAAGAAAGATATAGTCCTCTTAAATTTCCTTCCATATTTCATGACTTTCCTCTGAAACATTATAAGTACCTTCCTCGGTTCGATGGAGAGCTTGATGGAAAGTTAGTTGAAAAAAAAATTCAAGTATTTGAGCATTTTATAGAACTTTTTGAGATCGAACATGATGATGTGTCTATGAGGGACTTTTCTCAATCCTTACAAGGAGATGCCAAAGCATGGTTTAGACATGTGTAGCCTCAATCAATTAGCTCATGGGATGAATTGAGGGAAGCTTTATGTAGATTTTGTGGTGAGAGAAAGTCATGGGATCTACTCCTTTCAGAGTTTTATGCCATGAGAATAATGAAAAATGAAACCATCTCAAATTTCAATAGGAGGTTGGCTAGTCTTTATTATAAACTGCCTAACGAAATTCAACCGACTGAAGCTATTGCCATGCTCCATTATGCAACAACCTTTCATCCATATTTGTCTTTCCTTCTAATGGAAAGAATATCTAAGTCCTTACAACAAATTTTTAATGATGCTTAGGAGATTCAACACAATATTAAAGCATGTAAACATATTCAAAATGAGGAGTTGGATGCTAAAGAACATGATAGTGAATATGAACAAAAAACAGTTGATTTGAATCTTGAGAAGAGGGTTAATAATATCATATGTCCTCTTTAAGCTTTAAATGCTGATGATTTTGAAAAGGATTATATTCCACTTATTGAAAAGGAAGGTGTTAATTTATCTTCTGATCCATCTCATCATAAGCACGGGGCTTATTGTTTTATGTATTCATTTGTAGATAGTCAAGGAAATGAATTTGCAAATCAACTTGTTGAAGAGCAGGTTGATGTGCCAAGATTTTTCTTGTTAGGTGACATTGCAGATGTTGTTGATTTTCCTATATATGATGAATATGATGATGATTATGGTGTTGACTTCCTAGAATAACTAGTTGCATGTTCTCTATCATAAAACGTTCATTTTAAGCAGTGTAATGAGAACAATCAACCTATATATCATAGTTACAAATAAGAAAGTATTGAATCAGCTGAAGGAAATTATTTTCTTCATTTAAATTGTTGAAATAAAATTCTAAGATCATCATTGAAGAAAAAGAATGTGTGTTGATGCCAAATTACATTGATTCACCGGAACAAATTGACAAGAAATTGCAGCAATATTCTAATGTGTTTGATGACCCTATTACTTGTTATGTAGAAGGTCTTGTCAATTCAAAATTGCAGCCATTGGTTGAAGATGAATCTAAAAATGAGTATGTTCAACAATTCAAAGAAATTGAAAAATGTGCATATGACAGTAGTGAAGAAAATGAAGAATGTTTTGAATTAGGTGAAAGAACCTTGCCATTGTGTTTTGCGTCTTTCAAATTGCTCAAGAAAATTGTTTATAATGTTTCAAATCAGAAATCCTCTAGGCACGATGTTGAAGATGATGAAAGAAGTGGAATTTCAAATGAAAACTATCTTCCATTATGTTTTTCTTCATTTGAATGGTTGAAAGTAAATCATGAGATAACATAGGAAGCAGTGAAGTCTGATTGCATTCACAATGACATTGTTTTACATGAGAAAATTGTTATCAGTTAATAGGACCAACAACCTTCTCATACTTTTAATGACCCTGTTGTTGATTACATGGAAGGTTATTCCAGTTCAGATTTGCAGCTTTTGATCAACTACCATCCTAGAAATAAATATGATGGTCAATCAAAAATAGTGTTAGATATGGATTGCTTGCCACTAGGGGTTTCACTTCAGCTAGCACTGTCTTCTTATTCAAAAGATTGTTATTTCCAGCAGTCTCAACATATTTTTCATCCTTTTTGTGGTAATCAACAGGTTGAATTACATGAAAACAAGGATGCAGTGGAAGGGGTGAAAAATGATTGTTGTTTTATGTATGTTCTGGAGGATCCATTTGTAGTTTTGTTGGAGATGGAAAACAATCCCAATGTTTTAAATTTTTTGAGATTTGAATTTATAGGTAAATTTTTGAATGACTTATCAGTAAACAGGCTTTGGAGCAAGCATGTGCAAAGAACACAAAAAGTGGATAAAGTGCTTGCATGGTTGCATTGACATTTTAATTTCACTTGATTGGCATATTTTTTAGCACTTAAGGTAGGTAGGGGTGCGAGTAAGCTCGGTACTTGTTGGACCCCAACAACCCCCTTCTTTATTTTTAATCAAAATCTAGGGTCCCTCGAAATTTTACTTGGATTCTTCATTTTTTTTTCTTTTGAATTGATTGGATTGGTATTGGTTTTCTTTGTTTCGAGCTTGGTTTGAGTTTATATTATTTTCTTTTGTTTGGTTTGAATTTCATGAAATTCAAATGCCATTCCATTTCTACAGAGTTTTGATGTTGATGGACGATCTTCATAATTTGGGAGTTTGTTATTACATCTTCCTTATTGAATATATCTACTATGAGAATGGCTTGGTTGAAGACATGGATTACTAACAATGATTTTACAGGAAGAACGTTTGTTATAACCCTAATTTGGACCATACATGCTTACCTGGCATCAGGCCATCTCAGATCCCTTCTTTGCCAAAGCACTACTGAACAACTCTTTAAAAAACCTCTTTTATAAGGGCCCACGTGCCCTACTCCATTATTGCATGCGTGTACACGCTAGATGACCTAAAAAAACCCACGTGGACCGACAAAAGCATGAAAAAAGGAAAGTTGCCGATGGAACACACAACTTTGGGTGAGTTAACTGAAACTCCCAGCCATGCATGGTCGAGGGTTCATCCAAATACCTAGCTTCTTCTAGCCTATAAAAGAAGGGTTAGGGGTCCCATTTGGNTCTCGATTTTGATGACATATCGATAGGCCGTGCCCAACGATGAGATGTCTAGAAAATCCATTTTGGCCTGGATGTATCTATGCATACCACTGCAATACTTGAGCACAAAATGTCGTTCAAAATATTTGATACCCATCTTGGTGCGCAAGGTATGGAAGATATTTGTGAACTCGGGCACTGCTTGGTCTCTTTCCTGCCGTAGTGTGGTCCATTTTGTGTACAGGTCGTCATAACTTCCAACAGGGTAGTATTGTTCCTTAATAACATCCATGAAGGACTCCTAGGTGACCGTGACTATAAATAATGAGGATTCCTCTATTTCCTTCTTCTCACATAAATTTTCCCACCAGTATTTGACATGGGGAACGAATTTGAGGAGCGCAAAAGTAATCTTTTCTCTATTCGAGAAGTTATGGACAAATAAATACCCTTCTAGCAGATTCAACTGTTTGTCTACAACATTTGCGTCTTTCTGAACTTCAAATATAGGAATATCAAAGTTGATTTGTACCTTGAAGGGGGTGGGGCCTCTGTTTGAGGAAGATGTGTCGCCTATTGGTAGTCGTCGAAGGATTTGCAAAAAACTATCCATCATTTCATTCCTCTATTGTGTGAGGGATTCCTCGAGCAACATTTTGAAGAGATCTCTTGTCCCATCATATTTATTTTCTCCTTCCATGAGAGGTCGCTTGGGCGTGCAAGATATTTTTTCCTCAAGAGAAACAAGATCGAGACTCAATTCTTTGTACCCTGACCTCGTTGGGGACATGCATTAAGAATGACAAGGAGCAGACCGCTCTGATACCACTGATCCAGATTTTATGAGAAGAATGAAATGAATACAGGTTATTATCAAAATATGATTAACACAAAATAACAGATATACAGTAAATTGGTTTCCATTCAATAAGGAAATAAGTTGAAACTGTAAAATGCAGCGGAAAACAAGCTTGCTAGAATGGTGGCGGATTATCTCTTAGAAGAGATGTGACGGTTGTGCTCATTCACAAGAAGATGATTAACATGAGGCTTTGGAGGCCCTTTTACAATAAACAAGAATTTCAAAAAACATAGACTTTCAAAAACCTAACCCTAGGAGATGAAGCACCAAAAGTCATGTGGACCATGTTTGGGTAAGTTAGTACATCAACTTCCCAGGGTCGTAACTTTTGCATACAATCTTTTTTTTAGGCGCACAATATCCCATTGGAAAGGTCTATCCAAGGACTACACATGGTTCCATCATAATCTAACACCATTTCTAATTTAATTGTGGCGATCCCTAAAAACGATTTTTAGGGCCTCAAAATGACCCCGAAAGTCAGGGACCCGAAAACTAGGAAAAAACTGCCAAATTGGAAAACTTCCATAATGAGCCAATTGGAATAGGTGGGAGGTCATTGAAATCCATCTGGATTAGGAATTATTGAATATGAGTCATTTTCAGGCTCTCTATGGTAGGAAATGCAACATTTCAATCATTTGGAATAAACTAGTGGAGAAAATAACACTCAGGATAGACCTATTAAAACAAATGGCACAACAAGTAATTAAAATAAGACATAATCTGAAGGTGGCTCAAGACCAACAGAAGAGATATGAAAAAAAAAATAGGACTGCTAGGGAGTTCAAAGTAGGGGACCATGTGTATCTCTAGATTAGACCCAAAATAAGTTCCTTGAGAATGGGAACTTGTGCCAAGTTGGCACCTCAGTTTTGTGGACCCTTTGAAATTTTGGACAAAGTGGGACCTATAGCATATATACTAGCACTTCCTTCCATAGTGAAAGAACACATTGTTTTCCATGTTTCATTGTTGAAGAAATATGTACATGGTTCTAATCGTATAATTGACTGGCCTGTAATCTAGGTGGAACCAGAGGGAGAATTCCTACTAGAACCCTAATGCATACTAGACAAGAAGGAAATTCCACTCAGACACAAAACCATTGCATAGTTCAAGGTGAAATGGAAACACTTTGGTTCAGATGAAGCTACATGGGAATTGGAGGATTCCATGAAACATGCATACCCATTTTTGTTCATTATTGTACATAAAGACCACAACGACAGTTAGAACACCGAGGACAATGTTCCTTTAAGGGGAGGGGATTGTAATACCCATGTTTCCCCCAACTTGTAAATATAATTATATTTGGATAAAATACTGTGGATAGACCTATCATGAGAATTTTGGAAAAGACAATGAACCTTGTTATTAAAGGTATTGTGTGTGTGTGTGTGTGTGTATTATGTTATTAAATAAAAATGGAAAATTGTGGCATAACTGCTAAAGGGAGGTGGCTAGTATGGATCATGATGCATGAGAGGGGATGACAATGGGAACCAATGATGGTCAATATGACCCTATCAGAATTGTACGTTGCTGGATATAAATTGGTCAAACCTAGAACAGTCTTCTAGCCCAAAAAATTTAATACCAATCAAGCTCATAGTTGGGAAGTCTTCCTCAAGAGTAAATGAGGAGATGGGAAGAGTACCCATCTGGAAACTTCCTGATATGACCCACTAAATATTGTTGGGAATGGCAAGAAAATTCAGGAAAATCGTGGGAATAAGGTAGAAGATACACATGAGTAAGTTGGAAGACCATTGGAGAGGAAGAAAAGCATATGAGGCTATCTGGTTCTGAGGAGAACTGAGAAATATGTGTTATTCTAGGTACATGAGCACTAGGAAAATGTTTTCTAATCAAGCTGATAATGAAATATGCAATGATTTATTGAGAAATCACAACAGGCTCCCTTGCTTGGTGGATAGAAAACTAAATTGCCAGGGCCATGTGGGAAAATGAGAGTAACCTTTGTCCCTTGTTGTAGCTTAGCAAAAAGGAAAACTTCATCTATCTCATGGAATCATGGTATAGCTAGGGGCTAGCTAGTTGAGGAATACTCAAAGAAAAAACTGTGCCTATGGTTGGGTGGAAAAGAGCACCCCTTTCATAAGTTTCCAACTAATTTCAAAGTTCAGATAAGTGTGACTATGAGATTCATATATTCTTGATTGTTTTGTTGTAGTATGTATCTTATTGAGTTAGATAATGACAAAATTTGTTATATTGTTGAATGGTAGAATTTGTGGCTTTGGTGGCCTAACAGTTTGGGAAATTTTAAGTAAAGCGTGAATATCATATTTTTTAGATGGTGTTTTCCTACCTCTGTTTAGAAAAGGAGAACTGCTATCAATGCGATTTTAACCAAATTTTGGGACATAAGACTTTGGCCCCTGTGTTAGTTGGAAAATCCTCAATGGATTTCCTAAGGACCAAATCCATAGACATAGAGTTGGGATAGACTCTACGGGACTACTTCATTCCTTTTGATCCCTCGAAATTAACTTTTCCTATTGTGGAATTAGAGTTCTGTAGATGAAGGGAGATTCCTTCAAATCATTTTCCCGTGTGAAATTAGGTTCATTTTCGCGGCCTTAAAAAAACCTTCGATAAGATTTAATTTTGTAGCGCTCGGGGATTGCCAAAGTACCGTATGACTAGGACCCTAGAACCCTGCACTATGTTCAAAGGGAGCTAGGCCTTCTAAGCTTCGAGACTTTGGAGGTCTGAAGCTCTAGGATGTACAAACCTCACAACATTCAAATCTTGCCGAAGATAACCTATCAAAATAGTAACCGGATGGTTGACCGAAAAATGGCGGTTTCCTATCTGTTGTTGTGGAATCTTCTTTATCATTAAACCCTAACCAACTATTTGACCTCGAAGTTACACAAAACGTCGATCCAAGAAACATAGGGGTCTTTCCTTACCATTGGATGTACACTATGGTTAAATTCAATGTTGACCTACTCCGGGAGTGAAAAGGTGTTAAATGACAAGAATCCCAAAATATCGAAGTCGCAAAGTAACACGAGCCGTAGATAAAAGGATTCTTTGGGGCCCTTCTCGACTGTTAGATCAAGAAAAATGGAAGGATAGAGTAAGCAGTACCATCAACCGAGATCAAGTACTCATCCTTGATTTATGACCTTTCTGGTACGTAAACCTTCAAGACTTAAATGGGTTAATACCTGTAAGGGATGTGAAGTCCTGAAGTGGAAAAATATCACCAACCATCAGATCGAGGAGAGGAATTTGGGAACATTGTAGAACCTTGATAAAGGGTCCATTGGGAACCCTCTTGACCATTTGATCAACTAGATGGAGACAGTGTAAACACTTCGATGAAGTCCTACTTCGAGAATCCAGAACTTTGGAACTCTGGGACTCTAGGAGATGCGAGGATATAAGATGGTGTGTTAAGTGCTGAAGTGTTGAAATTCCTGTGTGTGGTGTCCAAAATCGGTTGGACAAGGAATCCACTCCATGATGATGTTGCATGTTTGGGTAGTTCCATCTGGTGTAGTGGGATTGGTTACAAATTAAGTGTGGAACCCCCCCCTTTCTTATCAAGTCTAATCTATGCAATAAGTGCAAATAATCTCATTTATCAGATATAATGGTGGTGTTAGCACCATGATTTTCATAGCTAAGAGCACTTCACTGCACAAAGGATTCTATTGCGTAGTGGATTTCGTCGCGCAGTGGATTTCATCGCGCAGTGGATTTTGTTGTGCAGAGGATTTCATCGTGCAGTGGATTTCGTCACGTAGTGGATGATGTTGCGCATAGGATGTTGTCGCGCAGAGGATTTCATCACGTAGTGGATTTATTCATGTAAGGGATTATTTTGCGCAAATGATTTTGTCGCATAGAGGATGCTTTCGTGTAGAGGATTTTCCTGCGCACAGGCTACAGCTCGCGCTGTGCAAATGACTGGTTTAGTGGTCAACTTCAAGATCACTTTCTGACCAACTAGAGAGGATTTTTGAAAATCCCCGAGAGTTATTTGTTGAGGACAAACCAAATAAGAAACCCCTCTCTCATATTTGAAATATTTTTCATATTTTGGGAGATTCAAATGAATATTTGAGCTCTATTTTTTAGTTTTCATGATTTCCTGTCTGAGACATGTTTTGGTGACACGTATTTCGGCCATATGGAGATTAATTTCAAGAAACCGAGAGAGATTTTTCTTTATAACAAGATTAAATAAAAAAAAACCTCTCTCCATTTCGAAAAATAGTTTTTTATTAGTGAGATATGATGTCATATTTAACCCCTATTTTACCAGTTTGTTGCGCAATCTACTGTGTTTTTGCTATAGGTTACTATTGCATAGCAGACTTGTTGTGTAGGGGTGACAGAGTGTCCAAAAATGCACATGATGACTTATCACAACCATATGGTCAAATTTTTATCATTATCAATGATTTTAAAGAATATTTCGGTTACGATTATGATTTGGCAAAGTTAGGTTTTCTATTTTTAGTAAATCCGTTGAAGTTATTGTTCTCTTTCAAAGAAATTGGATCCATGATTCTAGGAGAGAGTAGTTAGACCCTAGTATCCAAGGGTGACAATAGTTTTATATACATGGGGATCATTTTCATGTAAAATGGGTTGGTTGGAAAAACAATGTAGACATTGACTATTGAATGTAGATTTCAAATTCGATTGAAACTTAATGCAAAGGTCCTGAAGATTTGACGAAAATATTCTAACGGTGGTAGTCTGATGTTTTGTATTCTTTATTTGCGTATGTGATTTCCTGTGCTCTTATATTCACATCCATAAATTTTTGTCTAAATCTAAATGTGATTTCAAATCTAGAATTCACTGCATAGTGCTCTAGATTCATGCCATTTAGACAAACTGTGTTTCTTCTAAGTTAACTCTGAATTCATCCTCAACGATGCTCTGAGTTGCTTCATGTGTTTTTCCCCCACCACACACAACGATTTTTAATTGAAATATTGTTTCTTATTTATCCTTTATCCTCTCAAGTTCAATCACTAAATCATTTTTTTCTCTCATTTTCATAATTTGACTCCATTTCCCAATGGCACTTTCTCTCTTGCTTATCCTACCATCCCTTTTAAAACAAAAATAAACTTGTCCTATTGTAGAATCTGACCTCTGTGCATTTATTGATGAAATATTTGAGTTATTACCAGTTATTAGACATATCAGAGAGCTCTCTCTGGTTGTATAAGTCAAAATACAATCTAAAGTTGGTTGAAACAGTTACCTCGTGGATTTCTTTGATACAACCCAAAGAAATTACCGAGTGCTAACATTTTGGCACCATTGTTGGGGATGGAATTGAAAATTTTCCATGGGAGAGAACGACATGGTTGAGTTCTGAGGTCTGAGAGCAGCAAACACTTACGCACATATTGTCTTTATTTCTTCTTTGGCAACTCCACACATCAGAAAATTAGTTGAAGGTGATTCCACTGGCAGAAGAATCCAGAGCTAAAGTTTTCATGGTGACACCAATCAAGCTTCAAATGCGATTCAAAGACTCCACTAGAGAATGAGACATGTTGACAGAGATATGGAAGGGTAGTATGGGAAAATCAGGTACTCGAGCTTAAGTTTAGTCCAAGAAGTACTTTTCTGTTCTATCAATATCTTCTTGTCCTTTCCTGAGTTTTTCAAAAGAATATTTCTTCACTTACTGCATTCAAATGAAGCGCATAGATCTACCCTTGTATATCCTCCATGGAAAACTGTAGGTATACCTCCTTCTTGTATAACCGATATTCATCAAGATCCTTCCTCTGAGCCATATGATGTTCATGATAATTCTTGTGAGATTAATGAAACCAAATATGAGCTTGTACCTTATTTTCTTAATCCTACACCCTCCAAGATTCAAGAAAGATATAGTCCTCTTAAATTTCCTTCCATCTTTCATGACTTTCCTCTGAAACATTATAAGTACCTTCCTCGGTTCGATGGAGAGCTTGATGGAAAGTTAGTTGAAAAACATATTCAAGTATTTGAGCATTTTATAGAACTTTTTGAGATCGAACATGATGATGTGTCTATGAGGGACTTTTCTCAATCCTTACAAGGAGATGCCAAAGCATGGTTTAGACATTTGTAGCCTCAGTCAATTAGCTCACGGGATGAATTGAGGGAAGCTTTCTGTAGATTTTGTGGTGAGAGAAAGTCATGGGATCTACTCCTTTTAGAGTTTTATGCCATGAGAATAATGAAAAATGAAACCATCTCAAATTTCAATAGGAGGTTTGCTAGTCTTTATTATAAACTGCCTAACGAAATTCAACCCACTGAAGCTATTGCCATGCTCCATTATGCAACAACCTTTCATCCATATTTGTCTTTCCTTATAATGGAAAGAATATCTAAGTCCTTACAACAAATTTTTAATGATGCTTAGGAGATTCAACACAATATTAAAGCATGTAAACATATTCAAAATGAGGAGTTGGATGCTAAAGAACATGATAGTGAATATGAACAAAAAACAGTTGATTTGAATCTTGAGAAGAGGGTTAATAATATCATATGTCCTCTTTAAGCTTTAAATGCTGATGATTTTGAAAAGGATTATATTCCACTTATTGAAAAGGAAGGTGTTAATTTATCTTCTGATCCATCTCATCATAAGCACGGGGCTTATTGTTTTATGTATTCATTTGTAGATAGTCAAGGAAATGAATTTGCAAATCAACTTGTTGAAGAGCAGGTTGATGTGCCAAGATTTTTCTTGTTAGGTGACATTGCAGATGTTGTTGATTTTCCTATATATGATGAATATGATGATGATTATGGTGTTGACTTCCTAGAATAACTAGTTGCATGTTCTCTATCATAAAACGTTCATTTTAAGCAGTGTAATGAGAACAATCAACCTATATATCATAGTTACAAATAAGAAAGTATTGAATCAGCTGAAGGAAATTATTTTCTTCATTTAAATTGTTGAAATAAAATTCTAAGATCATCATTGAAGAAAAAGAATGTGTGTTGATGCCAAATTACATTGATTCACCGGAACAAATTGACAAGAAATTGCAGCAATATTCTAATGTGTTTGATGACCCTATTACTTGTTATGTAGAAGGTCTTGTCAATTCAAAATTGCAGCCATTGGTTGAAGATGAATCTAAAAATGAGTATGTTCAACAATTCAAAGAAATTGAAAAATGTGCATATGACAGTAGTGAAGAAAATGAAGAATGTTTTGAATTAGGTGAAAGAACCTTGCCATTGTGTTTTGCGTCTTTCAAATTGCTCAAGAAAATTGTTTATAATGTTTCAAATCAGAAATCCTCTAGGCACGATGTTGAAGATGATGAAAGAAGTGGAATTTCAAATGAAAACTATCTTCCATTATGTTTTTCTTCATTTGAATGGTTGAAAGTAAATCATGAGATAACATAGGAAGCAGTGAAGTCTGATTGCATTCACAATGACATTGTTTTACATGAGAAAATTGTTATCAGTTAATAGGACCAACAACCTTCTCATACTTTTAATGACCCTGTTGTTGATTACATGGAAGGTTATTCCAGTTCAGATTTGCAGCTTTTGATCAACTACCATCCTAGAAATAAATATGATGGTCAATCAAAAATAGTGTTAGATATGGATTGCTTGCCACTAGGGGTTTCACTTCAGCTAGCACTGTCTTCTTATTCAAAAGATTGTTATTTCCAGCAGTCTCAACATATTTTTCATCCTTTTTGTGGTAATCAACAGGTTGAATTACATGAAAACAAGGATGCAGTGGAAGGGGTGAAAAATGATTGTTGTTTTATGTATGTTCTGGAGGATCCATTTGTAGTTTTGTTGGAGATGGAAAACAATCCCAATGTTTTAAATTTTTTGAGATTTGAATTTATAGGTAAATTTTTGAATGACTTATCAGTAAACAGGCTTTGGAGCAAGCATGTGCAAAGAACACAAAAAGTGGATAAAGTGCTTGCATGGTTGCATTGACATTTTAATTTCACTTGATTGGCATATTTTTTAGCACTTAAGGTAGGTAGGGGTGCGAGTAAGCTCGGTACTTGTTGGACCCCAACAACCCCCTTCTTTATTTTTAATCAAAATCTAGGGTCCCTCGAAATTTTACTTGGATTCTTCATTTTTTTTTCTTTTGAATTGATTGGATTGGTATTGGTTTTCTTTGTTTCGAGCTTGGTTTGAGTTTATATTATTTTCTTTTGTTTGGTTTGAATTTCATGAAATTCAAATGCCATTCCATTTCTACAGAGTTTTGATGTTGATGGACGATCTTCATAATTTGGGAGTTTGTTATTACATCTTCCTTATTGAATATATCTACTATGAGAATGGCTTGGTTGAAGACATGGATTACTAACAATGATTTTACAGGAAGAACGTTTGTTATAACCCTAATTTGGACCATACATGCTTACCTGGCATCAGGCCATCTCAGATCCCTTCTTTGCCAAAGCACTACTGAACAACTCTTTAAAAAACCTCTTTTATAAGGGCCCACGTGCCCTACTCCATTATTGCATGCGTGTACACGCTAGATGACCTAAAAAAACCCACGTGGACCGACAAAAGCATGAAAAAAGGAAAGTTGCCGATGGAACACACAACTTTGGGTGAGTTAACTGAAACTCCCAGCCATGCATGGTCGAGGGTTCATCCAAATACCTAGCTTCTTCTAGCCTATAAAAGAAGGGTTAGGGGTCCCATTTGGAAGAGAAGAAATAGAGTAAAGAAACTCTGCCCAATTGCATATTCCCATTGTCCCAACCCTTTAGCCATCCTTGTGCAAGAAGAGATACAAAGAAAATAAGTTGGAGGAAATTTGAAGACGAGCCCAGGATCAGGATTCTCGGAGCAGTGGTCGGTCTCGACATTGTAAGTTGATTCATTAAAGTTAATAATAAAGAAATTCTTTTTCCGTCCCACTATATGAGTTCTTCATAGTTTAGTAAATATATGTTTGAATCTCTAACCCATTATTCTATAGGTAAAATGCATGTGTAGTTTGTTGCTTGTTTTGTATGTAGGTCAATCTTGAGAGGATAGCTGCCAACAAGCAATCAAGTGTGAAGGAGGATCGACATTGAACATCCGAAACAAGGTATGTTGGTCTAACCATGTATTTGCTGAAAAGGAATGGGGTTTAAGTCTGGGGACGAAGGTAGAAAGTAGATTTCTTTTGGTCATATCTGCATGCATAAGATAACCCT
>JZKD02S1742238.1:30018-50600 GCA_000966675.3 Picea glauca
CTTCTCTCATCGACTGAATTCTTTTGTCTTAGGGTATGCACATCTTGTCCAACTTGTATAGCAACCCATATTGGAGGTGTTATTCATTTCCTTCCATGTCGGTGATTTATCTCTCCTTCACTCATATACTCCTTTTAAATCTTCATCTCCCTCATAGTCTTCACTCAAAATTTCATGAGTGAAAGGATCAAGTTACACTATCACTCTAACTACTGCAATCTTGTTCAGTGGTGTTCAAGAGAGAATGCCTACTATATTATTGATGGATCATTTCTTGTACTTGATTGATAGATGAAATTGTTGTAAGAATCCCAACCACTTGTAATTTCTCACTCACTGCATCTTGCTCTGGATTTGTAGGTACTAAAGGGGAACTTGGTGATTTGTGTGTATGATGGTCTCTTTTCCCTGAGATAGTGCTTCCACTTCCTCATCACTTGTACAATCACAAAGAGATCATTATCATATGTGGGGTAGTCAAGTATTACTCCATGAATAAACTTTGAATGGTAACACACAAGTCATCCTCCTTGCATGAGCATTGTTCCTAATTCATACCCACTTGAATCTATCTCTAGCTCAAGAGGTCACTACAAATTTGGCATGGCTAGGACGAGAGCATCGATAATATTCTTCTTCGGGTCTTCAAATTCTCTTTTTTTTGGCTTACCCCAATGAAATCTCTTTTCTTTGGTGGTCAAGGCATACAATGGTGTTTCTACTATGGAAAAGTTTACAATGAACTTTCTCAAGTATTGGGCTGCTCCAATGAAACTCCCAACCTCTGTCACATTGGTGGGAATAGGCCATTGGGTGATGGATACAATCCTCTCTGGATCCACTCTTATATCTCCTCCATCGATCATGTGTCAATATATATCAAGGACATCTTTTTGAACTCACATTTATGCAAATTGGCGATAAAATGTTCTTCCTTAAGATCTCTAGTACCTAAGTCACATGTGAGAAGTTCTCTTGCCACATATTATTGAATATTAGTATGTCATCCAGATATATTATTACAAATGACTCAATGAAAGGGAATAGTACATCATTCATTAGTCTCATAAAAGTTGTATGTGCAATGAATAAACCGAAAGGCATTACTAACCACTCATATATACCTTGTCTCTTTTGAACATTGTCTTCTACAAATCTTCTGCTTTGATCCTCACTTGATGGTAACTTAATTTGAGGTCTATATTAGTGAAGAATTTGGCTTGTTGTAGATGATCCAACAAGTCATCAATCCTTGGCATAAGATATATTTTCTTGATGGTAATTTTGTTCAGGTTATGGTAGTTATTGAATATTCTCTAGATTTCGTTCTTCTATGGCACCATGATTATGGTTGAGCCACATGGTGATGTACTGGGTATAATGACTCCCTACTCCAACAACTGGTGCAACTTCTTCTTCACTTCATACACTTAAATGATGGATTACCCATACAACCCAATGTTAGGTAGTGGTGACTATGGAAACAATTGAATCTCATGCTCAACCTCTTGCTTGGGTGGCAGTCCTTGAGGCTCTTCAAACACTTCCTTATAGGATTAAATAAGTTGTTGTAGTTGTTTCCATTGCTTTCCACCACATCCTTCCAAGGATGCCTTCATCTCCAACTTGCTACCTTCTCTTTTTTTCTTTCCTTCTCTCAAAAACAACAAAATAAACTTCTTCATATTACCCATGATTCTTCTAGGCTGGTGAGTGTTGATTAGAGAAAGTTTGGCTTTGTCCTTGCATGGATTTATAGAATATGCCTTTCCATCCTTAATGAAACTATATTATTTTTATATCCTCCTAAAGATGGAATCTCTCACATTCAAGTATGGTATTTCCAAGATGACTCCACATACGTCCAAAGGAACCACATCTACAACCACTTCATCAACAAAGTTCTAGTTGATGGTGAACTTGATTTTTCATTGCTTGTTCACTTTCGATTCCACATATTTCCTTACCTATCCCATGGAGTATGTATGTGGATGATCTTGTGTCTCTAGCCCCAACATTCTCAACCAATTGTGCAGATATGAAGTTGGAATAGGAATCAGGATCAAACAAACAATCCACCTTGCTTCGTTTCATGTGGATATTAATGTAGAACAGTTCGGTCATCTACTTCTCCTCCTTGTGACTATAACCAACTAATGCCAACTCCTTTTGAAGATTAGTGAAACTAATGTTCCCTTCTAGGTTTGAGGTGTTGTCCACACTTTCTTCAACATCCATTATTATCAATGCCTTCTTCTTCTGGAAATGTTTGGGGTGTTTCTCAGCATGCAATTTCCAATGGTCCTCCTTAGCATGTCCCTTTGGATGGGATCCCTTGCACTGCTTAGTGAAAGGTGTTTCTTCTTATGTCATTGCCACAATCTTATTCTCATTCAATTTCTTCTTCTTCTTCTTTTCTTTTGTGGTTCCATTTGCTTGTGCATGCTTGATTGTTGCTTTCACTTGTCTCCTTCAAGGTATTGTCCTTGAACACTAGAATCATCAAGCATAATTGGTTTGAATAGAACCAGTTGACATCGAATATGAGGTATAAATTCCCCTAATTACTTGATCAACATATCTGGGATTTTTAGAGAGTCACCTAGATAAATTTCTCTCTTCCTGAACTCTGTGGTGAAATCCTACACTGATTTTCCTTTCCCTTGCCTGAAGTAATGCCATACATTTTATTGGTGTTCCTCATATCTGATTGGGTAAAATTGGGCTTTGATCATGTCCTTTAACACCTCCCAATCGGTAACTGATGGCTCATTTTACAGTGCTTTTCCTACTGAATCACTCTCCCACCATGCCAAAGCATGGCCTTCAAGCTTCAAACGAGCAAATGCAATCTTTTGTTTCCTAGTTACTTCATGCACACTAAAGTATACCCCCATCTAATGTAGTCATTGGTTTGGTTTGACGGCATCAACTTCCCCAACATATGGCTTGATTTCCACCTTTGCCTCCACATAGAAAGGTACTTGTGTTTTTCTATAGGTGCATTCACCCATCTCTATATTAGTCTCACACTCCATTTTAGGTTTCTTTTTTCTTTTTCTTGGGGTATTCATGACAAGCATCTATTGAGGGTGTTTCCATACCCTTCACTACCAATAGATGTGACACCATCGACGTTAGTGTGGCCAAGATCTGCTCAAGTCAATCCAACTTTTTTTATCCTAGTGGTATCATCATACGGGTATTTCCGCATAGGTCTATGTGTCTAGATGTGTGGAAATTGTCCAAAGCCTTCTACTCTTGGATTTACTTTAATTAAAATAATTATTAAAGAAAATTGCTTTTACTAATTAATTATGTAATTAATTAATTGAGTTATTTAAGGAAAGTGTTAAAATTAATTAACATGTAATATTAGCATATAAATATCAAGTGAAGTGAAAAGTAATATCGACCGTCAATCACTTTCGAGATTAGAAATAGATTATAACTGGCGATTATAAAAGAAATTCTAGGGTGAAGGAGGAAGACACTTGATACACTTGATATTCTTGAGAGTAGAGAAGGACCTTTGCTTTCGAGATGATTCTATCATGAAGGATTGTGACTGAATATATTGAATAGGAGGAGAAGGACTTCTATCTAGAGACCAGGTTAATGAGAAGAGAGAAAAGAGGCAGTGCAAGTGGGTTTCAGCTAGAGGAAGCCACAGGGAATTCTAGCACCATACAAAAAAAAATCGTACAATCCTTATGGACAAGTATTCGGGTTCCAATAGAGACAGTCACGTACATACATGGGTGTTTTGAAGGAAATGTGCTTACACCTCAAAAAGTGTGCAATTATGGGTCATACAAAAGACCGAACTTTGTATGGTTTGTTTGTAGTTGTATTTCTCTCAGTGGGCCATTATCCCTATTACAAGAGCCTTGATTTTAGCATAATAAAAACATTATCAGCATTGGTTTTCCCTCCATGGTTTTTCCAGCGGTATCTACCCCAAAATATTGGTGTTTATGTGTGCATGATTTAGTTTCCAGTTTTTTTCTTCCACTGCATGTTTAAAGTTGAATATTTCATGTTTAAAGTTGAATATTTCAATAGTGTATTTTTGTTTTGTGAGCTGCTAATCTAATTGCAGTAAGGAAATCACTAGATAAAAAAGTACATAGGTGTTGGAGTAAGGAAATTTCAACATGGTATCAAAGAACATGCTTTGAGGGGAATCTGGATCTCATATCCATAGCACATCCATAACTATCAAGCGGAAATCGAAGAATGAATTTTTGGGAAACAGTCGTACTAAGGCAGGGCTAGGTTTTTGCAAGTTTACTAAGGTGTATGCAGGCCGTAGAAAGAAAAATTGTGTACATACATAGGTTGTGGTGGTGAAATTCACGTACATACGCGAGTTTTTGAGGTGGAAATAGTGTACATATATGGTGTGCAATGAGCATAGGTGCATACATACACGAGCTCTAGTGATCACAGTCACATACAAATCCATACAATTCAATACAGGGGTAGTTTTCAACAACAGGTTATTTTCCAAGGCATATTATCAGGTCTTAGGGATGGAAACAACACTGTTGAGAGTTGAAGGCATATTGGATGGAGCATCCAACTTCCTATATTGGAAAGAAAGAGTAACTTTGGCATTGAAGGAGTATGACCTTTGGGAGTTAGTGGATAAAGTAGTTACTCCACTGACATATCTGACAAATTTAGAAGCTCGCAACAAGAAGGAGATCAAAGTAGAGAGGGTCCTCCTGGATTCTGTGAAGGATCATCTAATCCCTCACATAATCGAGAAGAATATGGAAAAAGATGTGTTTAATGCCATGGAAATTTTATTCCAGAGAAAGAACATGAATAGGAAGACGGTCTTAAGGAATAAACTCATATCAATGCAGATGTCTAGATCCGATAATGTTACCAACTATCTCATGAGGATCACATAGGTGTGTGATCATCTTGCAACCATAGGGGAGAAAACATAGGATGTAAAGCTTGTGAATGTGGCATTGAATGGTCTTCCAAGTCTTGGGAATCATTTTTCAAAGGAGTTTGTGCTTAGAAAAATCTCCCAAATTGGCATAGACTTTTGGATGACTGCATCCAGGAAGAGACTCGGGAGGAGTCTAAGAGCAACAAGAAAGGAGTTAGTGAGGAAAACTTGGATCTTGTTAGTAAGGTGAAGAAGGGAAAATGAAAGAGTTATAGAAAGAAGGGTAATAGTGATGGAGGATCATCACAGCCAAGGAAGAAGAAGGACATGTGTAAAATCAAGTGCTTCTCATGTCATAAGAATGGAAACTATGCATATTAGTGTCCTGAGAAGAAGAAAGGTAAAGGAAATACGCAGACAACAAAATCAATAGAGATGCAACTTGATGGGTTTGCAACAAAGTTTGAGAAGGATTACTCACTATTTTCTTTCCTTTCTGCCATCATAGGTGCGAGGAGTGCTTAGTTCTTAGAAATTGGTACATCTCATCATATGGCAGAAGCACGGGAGCTATTTAGCAGTTTGACAGGGAGTGAATTAGATATTCATGTGCAACTTGGTGATGATGCCACATATGTAGTGAAGGAAGAGGGAACAGTTACTTCCCAACTCGATTCAGGAGGTTGTTAGATTCCTAAGATGTGCTTTATGTATCAGGTTTGAAGAATAATTTTCTTTCACTCTTAGTTATATAGGACAGGGGTTTTTCCATCACTAAGAAAGAAAGAAATCGTTGAATCGATAGAAAGGAAGGAACAAGAATTTTCCCAGAAATAGAATAGAAACCCTCATATGAGAGACGAGCAATGGATGCAAAGGTATGTGTACAAAAATTTCCATGAGATTTTCTTTGGTGAATTTCCAATTATCTTAACTAAGTGGTTAGAAGGATTAGTGGAGAATACTAGGAGGTACCAAACTGTTGCGTCGAGGAACTGGACTCCTTATTTAGCGAGACAATTGAATTATGTAAGCAATAAGACTTCCCGCGCAATTGATTTTTGGCGAAATAGCATACTGGGGGTTATATTACAGAATTTGCAGTAGATTGTACCAAGTCATACAGTGTTATAGAGAGGGATTTCTTCAAGGGTCCATGCAGAAGGTTTATAAAATCATTGGGTACCTGGATAAAGATGTTGTTTTGCAACAAGTGTATGATGAAAATCCAATCTAACTGTTAAGGGGCTTCATGCACATAGGGGAACTAGGCAATGACTAAAGGATCGTCTGAAGGTAGGAAAGAATGAAGAAGGAAGGAAGGGATTGAGGATGCAGAGAAACAAGGAAGGTATATCAGAGGAAGAAGACGAGTTTAGAGTATTGTGCAGTGAAAGAAGGTATAAGAGGTTGAATATTGGGGCTGAGAAAGGATAGTCGTGTAGTGAGTATGAGTGGAGACGACCTTGCATAATAGTCTAGATCGTAGAGATACCACACACAAAATTCTAAGGTAACAGTTGAAGATTTTTCAAAAGCACTTATAGTTAGAAGAGGAAGTCAGAATAGTAATATTCGGAATAATGGGAGCAATGTGTTGAGTCAGAGTATTGGAGGCAATTCATCGATTCAGAATCAACCATCATTTCCAAGGGGAGGTACTACACAAAATAATATGGAAAGGTGAGATAACACAATGAGACTACCTGAATTCTAGGGATCAGGTTCGGAGGACCCATAACAACATTTATTTGTATGTGAGACAATTTGGGTTTCAAAGAATGTCCGGGATGAGGCCATCAAGATTGTGCAGTTGGAAACAACATTTAGATTCTGTGCATTAGTCTGGTATATGAAAATGCAAAGTACTACGCCTATAGGTCAAGTGGGGACTTTAGAAGAAATTAGACAAGCATTGTTGAAAAAGTTCAAAAAACCAAATTCTGAGTCGCAGTACATTAATGAGTTGAAAGAAATCAAACAGGTGCAAAATGAATCTGTTTGATACTATGATCAAGGATTAAAGGATGTGATGGGTAGGTTGACATTTCAGATTCTTGATAAAAAACACAAAGAATGGTTTATTGCAAGATTGTTACCACACATTTGTTGTCCATTGATACAACAGAAGGTTGCATTGCAACTTGAAGCGTTGGAGATTGTAATGAAGCTAGAAGAATCTCCCGTAGGAGATGGTGGGGGGAATGGCACAAGTCCATACATTGTTAGCCTCCTTGACCATTCAATTAACATAGCTTACAAAATGGAAGGAGAATTGAGAACAAATATGGTGTACCAGGTGTAAGACTAAAGGCCACCATAAGGAAGAATGCCCCACTTTTGTGCAATATTTGGTGACTAGAGCATCGCATACATTACCAGGAGGATGGTACTATGAAATATGTAAAAAATGGGAACACCATCCGCATGATTTTCCATTGCTACAAAAATACCAGAGTACGCCAAGGAATTCGTTTTCTAACTTTTGCAAGTCAGTAGGGCATGAAGAGAAGGATTGTCATGCATTTGATTTGATGAGGGAGCGCACTTCAGATATGTATAGGATTAAGGAGGAGAATTTTGTGATAGAAGGAGGTGGTCCATAGTATAATAATCAGAGAGGCTTTAATATAAGAAACCAAGGATTTGGTAGAGGTCAAGGTAGAGGAAATTTTGGCAAAGGAGGTAGATGACCAATAATATGTTATAATTATAATCAACCGGGACACTTAGCTCGTGACTGCCTGAATCCTTGTACAACCTATACATATTGTAGAGCACTAGATCATGTGACAAAAGACAATCCTCAACTACTTGCGAAGTGGAAGGCAAGAGAGAATCAGAACTAGAATCCAAATTAGAACGTACATAAGATATCAACTGAGAAACACATTGAAGGACCTAGAATAGCAGTTGTTATGCATAGAGGATATAGAACAGGGGCTGATGCGACGAAAGGAGGAAGACATGTTGAGCAATGGGTGAAGAAATCAGTAGGACCTATGCTGGCATTGGACCCTCAATAAGAAAAGAAGACCTATCGGAGGGAAATAAAATAGATAATAGGATTGGATTGGGTAGCATCAACATCAGTTGCACCTCCTGTAGTCGACATGCCTCTGGTATATGAACGAACTATACCATAAAATTTGGTTGAGAAGGTAAGAACTCTAAGAGGATTTCTAATAAGTTGTGTGGAATTAATGAAATATGAAACTGTGTTGAATGCACTATGAAACATGATTGATCTGTGTGCACAAGAAAGGGAAATTCCCACCACACAGAGGGTAGCGAATCAAGTACTACACAAAAAGAGGACCAACAGACAGTTTAGATTAAGTTCCCATATTGGGGAATATGATGTGGATAACATTATTTTAGACTTGGGTTTTTATGTAATTGTGTTACCAAAGAAAACATGGGAGGTGATGGGGAAATCCAAGTTGATTTGGTCTCATGTCCAGTTAATATTGACAAACCATCACAGGATAGTACCAATTGGCCAATTGATGACATTACCTGTAAATATAGATGGTGTGCATAGTATAGCATATTTTGAAGTCATTGAGATCATGGATGATAGTCAGCTATATCTAACTCTAATGGGACTTGAATGGGCCTTCGATAATCAGGAAATGATTAATCTGAAGAAGAGGGAAATGATGTTTGAAGTAGGGGACTTTAAGGTTACTGCACCATTGGATCCGACAAAAGGAAAGAGGTACATAGAGCCAGAAAAAGGGAATGAAATTGAAAAATTGTATAACATGATTGTGTGGATGGATGACTATGTTAACGCGACTATAGACGATGCACTAAGTTTGAGAAGCATTAGCTCATGTGCGTCAGATTCAGAGGAAGTTCTATTAAATTAGTATCAAAGGATGCATGAAGTATCAACTAGACGATGTGCACGCATGTAAAAACCCAAATAGATTAATTTTATCATAGTTTTTAATTTAAATTTAATTAATTAATAAAATATATTAATGAGTCTTTTATTATTTTATTATTAAAAGGTGGGTGAAGTTATTAATGGGGGAGATAAGGCTGTTGAGTAATTAATTGGGGGATAAGGTTGTTGGGAAATTAATGGGGGGGTAAGGTTGTTGGGAATTAATGAGGGGGATTTGAGAGAGGAGGATAAGAAAGGAGGGGAGGACTTGGAAGAGGGATCTTATTTCTATTTGGGGATTTCTAAATTTCTAAGAGGGAGGAGGAGGAGGAAATTGGAAGAATGGTTTTTGGGAAGCTCTCACAGGGCACTGTTGTTGCTCAGAATTTTGGACTCAGGGGCCAGGAAACCGCAAGGATTCCTGGAGCTAGGGAGCCAGAGAGGTTGTTATTAGTTGGTTGGGAGGTTAATATTTAGTCTGGGCAAGAACAAGAACAAGATCAGACATAAAAGGGACTAGATAACCAACCTCCAGGTGAAGGTATGTATTATGATGTTGTTACTGTTGATATTATTATGATGTTATAATTAATATGTTTCTATGTTGTTATTATTATGCTATTGTTGTTATTCTAATTATGTTGCTATCATCCATATGATGTTGTTATTTATTTCTAGTATAAGGAAATAATGAAAGAAATTATAAACTAAATTCAGTAGGAGATTTTAGAAAACTTTTATTTATCTTGAGTCCTAAAAAATAACTTGGCTCTACATATGGTATCAGAGCCCAGTTTCAAAACTGAAACATGGGCTTCACCACCCACAACACTGGGATTTTGTCTTTGTGTCATCGTGGTCTACAAGGTCTGCAACCTCTTCATCTGCAATTCAATTTGGGTTGTTACAGATGATTAAAATAATAATGAGTCGGTACAAAGTCAAAGAAATTAAGTAGTCTTATTTTTCTGTTCACTCATCCGCTTCAATGCATTCAGAAATAACCTTTAGACACACGAGCGATTGTCCAAAGAATAAAACTGCAGACCTGAAATTTGCGAACACTCGGGGCAAATTTGTGATGTTCTTCATGAGAAAATGGTTTTCTGAGAAGATATACAGCAGTGCATGTCGTAGGTTCATTTTGAACAAATTCACTTCACTAAAGCTGGATGTCGATTATAAATTCATATCAAGGTTTACCTCAGTTTTTCCACAATTTACTTCACTTCACAATAGAGGTTTACGTCAGGTTTTCTACAATTCAAAATTAGACCCAGAGACTCAGATTCCTCAGAAACTGAATGAATCAACCAAAATTATAAATCGGGAATTTGGCAACAATTTGTTGAGTATCCCTCAAAAACTCTAAAGGCTCAAGAACTTTTATCACTAAAACTTGGTCATTTTGTTTTCCAATTTATATCAAGGTCCCTTATCGAGCTCCTTAAGGTTCTTATTTAATAACTACCATCAGTCAAAAAGAGATTCTATGAAAACGTACATTACAATGCATTATTTAAAATCATGAGCAACATAGAAATTGGTTTCCTTTAGTGTCTATGTTGCTCAGTTTAACAAGTTTCCTGCTTCCCGGAGAAACATGCAGAGCCCCTGCAGAACTATCATCAAATAAGCACGGATCCAGGTTGACTCTGAGCATACCACGAAAGGATGGGGTCCAACCCCAACTCCTAATGATAGATTCTAACTAAAGGATGGGGTCGAACCCCCAATATCATGCTATCCACTTGATGCTACTCTACACAATAGCCAACAGAACTGGTGATTTTGCCTTAGATTTATGGTGTATTAACTTAAATTGTTGCCTAAACCAATTGCAAAGCTGCTTAATGCGAGTCTGGGTACTATCTAGTTGGCCTGTTATTTTTTTTTTAGATATCTAACTTTTGAACATATCCCATTGTTTCATTGGTAAACTTCCAGCCAAACAACCCCACACCTCACTTGCGAGATGATAAATTATCTATTTTTGGGATTTGCGTGGCATCCATTTTGATGAAGCACTACATGACTACCACTATTGTGATTTAAAAGGTTGGGATTTTAACCAAATTAGGCATGTTCTTTACTAAATAAACTAGCCATAGTGAACAAAGATATAGAATAATAAAATAGCCATAATGAATAGAGATAATGTTAGGTTAAAACTACCTTGGAGGGATTACATGCATTCAAGGAAGAGAGGCTTAAAACGTGTTCTGTGACAGCATCTTGTTCAATTATAGTACTATAGACCATAAATAATTAGCACCAGTACGCCTCTTTTTACTATAATCTTACATTTACAGTAGATAAAAAAATTTAAGGAAGTTCCATTTCAAATGCACTCATCTATTTACATTGCAGGTAACCTACCTTGAAAAACTTGTTCATCGTTTCTACAAGCTATAACCTTAGCTTCATAGTAAATGAAATTTTGAAAGCGAGTTGCATTACATATATACACTTCTCTAACAACATTGCACATACCCTCTCTTGAAAACCCCCCTTGGCATTTCTAGCTGCTATAGGGAAAATAAACATTTCTGATCACAATCGATCAAAAGAGTGAACCATGAACAAAGCAACACTAAACCAAACAAGCATTTGTAAACAACCCAAAAAGATATTGAATTGTAAAATACCTATTTTTAAAAGTGCATGCACCAAAACACATTCAGAACATTAATTCACACTACAAATGGCTAAAAGAACAAATACCACAAAAATAGTAAAATGGAAATAGTTAAATGGGTTGTTGGTGTGCCACCTCAATGTTCACAAGCAAAAGAGGAAAAAAAAATTGCAAATGAATAGCGAGAGGGGGAGGGATGATCAATCCCGAGCATTAATTTTGCTTCAAGGGAACGAGTCAACAAGACATTGAAAAATCTTGTGACCAGACAATGAAGCACTTTTCAGTTATATAACATATAAAATAATATATTTAATGGAGGGTAATCCAAGCTGGCTATATCATGTCCCGCAAGAAATCAAAGCAAGCAGACAATCACCCGTAGTTTCTCTCTATGCACATAACCGTTTTAATTTCATTTTCCTTAGCAATCCAACGCACTGGCTTATTTGTGCATAGATGAATAAATATGGATATTCACTATCTACTTGTTACGGAAACACTAAAACAAACCAAACCCTCTAGAGAAGACATCGATTTGTTAAACATAGGAACTCGATCGACATTTGAATCCATCCGCTGCATTGACAGCTGATCTCCTCACACGCGAGCTCACGAATGATAAAGGAGACACTACAATCCTATTTCAAGGAAATGGGAATAAAAATAGGGTTAGGGTTTGAGAGAATAATAAGAGCAACCTAGGGTCAGAATTCAAGATTGGGAATAATAGAGTTCTTGGTCACATGGAGGTGCCAAGTATTTTGTCTCCCACCCTAGAGCAGTGCAGCTAATAAATGACTCATTCCCTATCCTATTTAAAAGCTAACCTACCTGTAATGTCGTCTTGGGATACTCGTTTATCTACCCAATTTCACCTAATCAAGTAAGCGGTTAAATGCTCTCTTTATTCCCTGCTCTCTGTTGCCAGACACGGATTCAAGCCACTTAATGTAGGTTGTCATTATCCAAATCCACTACATACCTAAAGGTTGCCTCCTACCTTGTACGTTAGTTGCATTCATTAGCCTGCAAGACATGGCTCTTGGTACGCCCTGGGCATTGTTGTTTTCGCTCTCGTACCGTTTATCGCTATAGCTATCCATTTTTAGATCCAGAGCTAGCAGATCAATATATGGATCTTGTTCCCATCATTTCACAAGTTGCCTATTGCATCAATAATTGACAAGTGGAGAAGTTCTAATATACCATTCACCTATCCATCCTAATCGTGAAGTAACTGAGATTAATTTGTACTAAAGCATTGGGAAGCAACATATATAGAAGACTTTAGTTGCATTCATACTGTTTAATTGATTTTTAAAAAGGGGGGGGGGTTCAAAAAAATAAAAATGTATCATTTTATTTAAGAATAATAGGTTGCATCATGCCTTTGATTAAAAGAACACCCCTCAATCTCAGCATTGGAATAAAGCAATGTCACAGCATTCCCAAGGTAAGTTTTTTTTTCCATTTGTACCATGGCATATAAAAATAATTCACAGTTGTAAACCTTTCAAAACCAAGTATCTATTCGCCATCCTCCATTATGTTTTTTTTCTTACTTGAAATATTAGCTTTTATAATATTTAATTATTTTAATTTATGGAATTTCACTTTTATAATATTTAATTATTTTAATTTATGAGAAATATTTTACTTTTATAATATTTACTTATTTTAATTTATTAAATTTCACCTTTATAATATTTAATTATTTTAATTTATGAAAATCTTTGAGTTAGTTGTAAATTAAATTATTTGTTTTTAATGGGTCGATCACATTATCTTTCAATATTTATTATATTGAAAGATAATTAATGTAAAAGATAATTAATATGGTAATTATTAATTATATTGTGAGTTATTGAGGTCGGGGCAGAGACACTACTGTTGATAGGCTCAGTMTAAGTATTGGTTCAACAATTAGTGAAATRAATCTATATTGATGAGCAACATCCTAGTATAATATGAAGTTGAAAGGACTAAGCATAGTATAWCAATATCAATTCAATATATGTGATGATATTACAAGTGTGTTTMTATATTATATGTAGGATTGTGAAAGGRAAATTAATATTATAAKATATGTGTGAGGTCAACATAACAATGATTAGATGATTGAATGGTGTAATAGTTATAATGAGAGTGYATACAAAATAGAAGATAGGGTAACGTTCTCADTGTGCTCTTAATGTGAGATAGGTTAAAAGAAGAAGAAGGAGAAGAATCRAGAAATAGGTAATATAAGTAAAGTGAATTATGGCAAAGAYGACRAGGATATAAGAATGAMAAGATAGTTAGTATGTAATAATGATGGAAAATTAAGGGAGAATATTAATGATAAATAAATAAGTATACAAGAAYGRMAAGTAGTATAAAGTATTAGAGTGYRAAGTGACRTACAAGTAGGTAASATGGAAAAAGTACATGTTTTATGCAATGTGATATRTATAGHAATAAGGTGTTGACATGAAGGGTRGTTGAAGATAGTGAGAGGATATGCAMGAAGTGTATTAAGAACATAACATGGACTAAMTGATGGTTAGAGAAAAATAGATGTAACATAAAGATAATAATATCATATTATCCATTGAWTAGTAATATCCACTTGCTTGTGTRTTGGATATAAATAATTTTAATTAATAAAGTAAATATACTTTGCGAAAACAACTTTTTAAAGTAAAAATATTTACAATCTAATATCCCCAAAGTTGACATAAAATAAAATAAAATAAAATAAATTCTTATTTATATAACTAAGATATAAATAAATAAAATTTATCGTTTATATAACTATGATATAAAATCTAATAACTAGAGACCACTTGACTTGGTAATAACAACATGGAAATGTAGCAAAGAATAGATATATGAGGAGATTTTAGATATGCCCAATGACTTTCATATATATGATTGCTAAAAAGATGGTTAAGGAACTTTACAACAAAACAAAAGATAAGGTGCATTGTCCTCATCCAAATTTCATAGATTTTTATAAGTTTTTAAGAGTTTTTAAGCGTTGTCATGCAATTGTGCACTTCATTATGCCTTAAAAGATATATTTAAAAATTTAAAAGAAAAGATTGTTTGTTTGGGGTGCTCTTCTTTAAATATAACTTAAACACCATAAATCTTATTCCTATAAGGGATTTTTTTTTAAAAATAAATGTTATGCAATCCATTTCTTACTCTAACAATAGGCTTATTTATTTATTTATTTTTATTTATTTTTAAATATATCAATTAAAAAAAAATCCTCCTACCATCATTTCTAGATTTAATGGTTGATGTAGAATATTTTATCATTCTTAATATGGATGACAAAGGGCTATAGATATCTTATAGACATAAATGTTAAGGTTTAAGCTATTATTAGAGTTCTTTTCATTTCACTAGATAACAATAGCATAAGATAGGATCACTGAGAAATAAACAATCATGAGAGACACATAATTTATCTTGGGAAACCCTCATGGGGGAGAAAACCTAGCAAAACTTCCTTATTATAGATAGAAAATACAATGTTAAGAGATAACTCAAACAAATACAGAAATTCCTCTCCCAAGAATGTCTCTCTCTCTCTCTCTCTCTCTCTCTCTCTCTCTCTCTCTCTCTCTTCTCCAACTACAACTCTGAAACTTGCTCCTCAATGAACAAGTGAGTGTGTGTCTAAGTGAGGTGTTAGCCTCCTTACTTATACAATTCTGGCACGTGTGGAAGTGTCTCTTCACTGGCAGAGTTGGATTCTTCTTATGGGTGGTTATAACCACCTTTAATATATTTTGGGGCCTCTTTAATATATTCTGGGGTCGACTTCTTATTCTGCCTATTACAATTATACTTTAACCAATCCGCAAAAGGGGATTTGGTCTTTTACAATAGCCGACATGATCAATAATCCGCAATAGGGGATTGATCTAATGAATAATACCAAAATAATAATTAGAATACACTTTGCAGTTACATTATTTCAACACTCCCCCTTAACAAGAAGGGTATTCTACAACAGCATCGGGCGAGAGAGAGGACAACATCATCAATATCATCTTGGAACACTGACTGACGTATCTATAAATCATCAGAATTTTTTCTCATCAGCAGCATCGTCAATCTCAAAGGAATGAAATCATCATCTGCATCAATATGGATTAGTATAAAACTAATACATCATCATCACAGCACGAGGCTGGTCACATCATCACAGCACGAGGTTGGCTCATCATCACAACACGAGCCTGGCACATCATCACAGCACGAGCCTAGAACACTATACAACAATTAAGCTGGAATCACAATACTAGACTGGCTTACGTCATAACTATCATGCTGGAAGCACAGTACTCGTCTTTCTTTTTGTCATAGCAATCAAGCTGGAAGAACAACACTGGACTGGATTTACATCACAGTTATCAAGATGGAAGCACAGTACTCATCTTTCTTTTCATCACAACAATCAAGTTGGAAGCATGGTACTCGTCTTTCTTTTCGTCACAGCTATAAACATGGAAGCAAGGTACTAGACTGGCTTTACGTCACAACAATTAAGTTGGAAGCACAGTGCTAGACATCTCTCAACACAAAAACTAGACTTACTTTACGTCACAACGATTAAGATGGAAGCACAGTACTAGGCACATCTCAACACAACAACTAGAATTTCTTTACGTCACAGCAATTAAGTTGGAAGCATAGTACTAGGCACATCTCAATCAACTAGAATGGATTTACGTCACAGTGGTGAGGCTGGAAGCGCAGTACTAGATATATCTCATCACAACACTACTCCCCCTTTCAAGGAAGGTCCTTTCGAACTATACCAAGCTTATCTCGAAAGTTCTCAAAATTTACACGAGATAGAGGCTTGGTCAACACATCGACAACCTGTTCATTCATTCTAATGTACTGGAGCTTTATGGCTCCTCTCTGCACCATGTCACGGATGTAATGATATTGGATATCTATGTGTTTTAACTTGTCATGGAATACAGGATTCTCTATCATCTTTATGCAGCTCTGGTTGTCACATAGGATCATGGTTGCTTCCATATCTAGGTCAAATAGACCGGTCAACAACTTTTGAAGCCATATAGCTTCGCAGCTGGCAGAACACACAACAATGTATTATGCTTCCGCTATATTGAGAGCAATGTTGGATTGCTTCCTACTCTGCCATGAGATTATGGCTGATCCCAAACTGAAACAACATCCTGAAGTGCTCTTCCTGTCAGAGACACTTCCAAACCAATATGAATCAATGTACCCACTCAATGTGAAATCGTGATCTCCATCATAACTGAGACCACAATCTAATGTACCTTTAAGGTACCTCATCACATGTTTTGCAGCAACTAGGTGAACATGTTTGGGTTCTACCAGAAACTGACTCAAAGTGTTCACGACAAAACAAATATCTAGTCTAATTTATGTTAGGTACATCATCGATCCAATGATCTGTCTATATAGCGTGGCATCAATCAATTCTGGCGAAATGTCGACCAGTAGCTTCATCTTCATTTCCATGGGTGTATTCATGGACTTGCACTCCAACATGTCAAATCTCTTCAAGATTTTGACTGCATAGTTCCTTTGGTTAAGGAAGATTCTCTTTGGACTCTACCATACATCAAGACCTAAGAAATAATGCATTAGGCCAAGGTCTTTCATCTCAAATTCTGAATCGAGCTTCTTCTTACATTCGGTGATGAGCTTTTCTTATTCAGTTAAGAATAATTCATGCACATAAAACAAAAATATCACCGTCTCATCGTTCATAACCTTGAAGTAGAGGTTGGAATCTACTTTACTCTTGGTAAAGCCTAAGCTCGTCAGAAAGTTTTCTATCCTACTATATCAATCTCTAGGAGCTTGCTTCAATCTGTACAGAGCCTTCTTCAACTTGCATACATGAGACTTCATGTCTTCAACTTCAAATCCTTGAGGTTGCTCTATATACACTTCTTCTTCGATGACACCATTTAGGAAATTTGTCTTTACATCCATCTGGTGTAATTTCCATTTCATTTTAGCTTCAAGGGCTATGATGGTTCTCATCGAAGTGTGTCTGGATACAGGAGTGAATGTCTCTTCATAATAAATGCCTTCCTTTTGAGAAAAGCCACGAGCGACAAATATTTCTTTATACTTCTCAATACTTCCATCAACAACATGTTTTATTTTGAAGAGCCATTTGGAAGATACCACATCCTTTCTCTTCAGTCTGGGAACTATTTCCCATAAATCGTTCTTTATTATGGATTGGTATTATTTTGTCATGGCATATGCCCATTCCTTCTTCTGAATGGCTTCTTCAAAGAAGGTAGGCTCCTTCTCTAGGAGATCACACATCAAATCCATGTAAGTGGAGAATGGCTTAGGTCTCTTCACCTATCTCGTGGTTCCTTCGGAAAAACCATACTTCTCTCCATCTTGAATAATCTCTTTATCCCAAGCTAGCTTTCTCTTATGGGAGATCATCATCTGAGGAGGTTCTTGAAATTATACTATGTCATGATCTTCTATAATTTCCTCATCAGGGGAAGCTATGACTTCCCTTACTGGTTCTGCAACTTTGGGAACCTCCCTTACTGATTCTGCAACTCTGGGAGCTACAAGTTCCTCTTCATATACTTCTTCAAGCTATCATCTTCTCGATTTCTTGAGCACTGCATCTTCATCAAAGGTCACATCCCTGTTGATATCAATGTTATGGTGGCTTGGTATATAAATCCTGAAGGCCTTGGAGATCTCACAGTATCCCAAAAATATTCCCTTCTTTCCTTAGGGTTATAGCTTGTTTCTCTTCTCTTTTGGAATATGTATAAATACTGGGCAGCCAAATATGTTGAGATGGATTACCTTTGGCTTATTTCCGGTGAACATCTCTTCTGGGGTGTTGAACCCAAGTTCACTATGGGACAATCGGTTTTGTACATCTGCAACACGTTTGATCTGTACATATCAATATTGGAAGTCAATACTGACTTATCTTCTCACGGAAGAATCCATGTCCTAGTCTTTCTGACTGGATTCCTTCTTTGTCACTAAAACAAGTGAATCATCCTAGAGATTTCATATCTCCTAGGAGTCTCTGAAGTTACAATATAGTCTTTTCACGGCATCTGTCTTCTAGTCCTGGAAGTTGTCTCTTCATCTGATCCTTTCTGAGATCAGGACTTCATCAACTCTTACAGGGTATAGTTGGTGTTGCATACCAAGTCTAAATATGAAAGACTAAGTTATGCTTCAAACAAGGTCTGCTTACCATTCTAATGTTCGGTCATCTTTGGAGCCTTCTGCTCCTTTCAATCAATCTTCATATGAGATACTATGAATCTCAAGAGATAACTTCTTCTTCATCTTCTTTGGTGCATGAGTGTATATGTTCATGTACATAGTATGCTTCATGTCTCATATAATATGTTGTCTTCTGCAACCTTCACTATAGCTTTCTCAGGGTTATCACCTCTGACCTTAAACAAGGTCAACAATACAACAAGCAAGAATAATATCCTTTTGATAATAATAGATAAAGCAATAGCACAAATAATCATCATAGTATCTCCTTTAGAGCTATCATTTGTGGCTTGTCTGAAGAAATGATCAAAAGTAAGATATACACTACAAAATGAGGCCATCACTCTTGTAGTGTTGTGATCGAACATTCCTCCATGGAAACCTGGAACTAACACACGAGGTTTCTCCTAGTGGAGGTGTTAGTTGTATCAGGAAAATGATTACATTAAGTATTTACCTCTATATGCTCACATGCTACCAAGTAAAAGAATGCTATCTCAACTATAGTGGTTACTTGTAAAGGTGTAGTCATCAATTTGTCATGTGTACCTTTGAATCTTATCAACTTGATTAATCAAACCTGGAGCCTTGTCCTCAAGAATGAGTGTGCTTGATTTTCTTCCAATTCTCCTTCACTCGAGATAATGAGTGCTTTCTTCAACATGTCTTTTGTACTAAGACAATATGTTATCTTGACAGAAGGTAGGGTTAGAGGATAAACTCTATGATCTCAACTTTTAATCCATCTAATACCTTGACTCAGATTTTGATCAAAGGTTAAAATAATGGTCATAGCTACAACATGCAACACTGACCAAAGTAATGTCATAACAAGAATAATCACACATGGGTTGCATTATTCCTATGAATGTGTTGGATCTTGATATCTATCTGGATCTTATGGAAAGAGATCCCTTCTCCTACAAATACCCTTTAAAGCTTAGTCATTTAAACATGTGTGAATACATACCTCTGATGGCACTTGCAGGTAGAGGCACCATCTGGTAGCAGCAATAATGATCACCAACTCTTAATAACTTCAAGGGTGACTGCAACTGGTACTACGGTTGCAACCACGACTGATACTGCAACTGCAATTGATAGTGCAACTGGTTCTAAGACTACAACTGCAACTGCAACTTATACTGCATCTGCAATTGATACTGCAATTGGTTATGAGACTGCAACTGCAACTACAACTACAACTTAGGGTTTTATGAGGAAACCCTAATTTTTCAAACTTTGAATTTTGAAATTCTGGTCCAGTGGATAGATGCGCTAAGTTGAGGCGAGTAAGTTGGTGCAGTCAGATTTCTGAAAATCCAACTTTTACCCCCTCAAAATTGACCAGCGAATTTCTAGACTGGTGCTTCTGGTTTTCTAGTACTTCTGGTACTCTGGTACTTCTAGTACTTCCGGTACTCTGGTTTTTTGGTTTTCTGGTACTTTGTGAAAACTAGGGTTTCACTTTCCGAGAGATCTAGCCACTGAAAAGTTGTGTTGAGGATACCAAAGTGATCCTTGAGGAAGTGCGCATTTTTCTAGATGTTTTTGGGGCTAAAATACTTCTTCAATAAAAATCCCTAATTTGCATGTACGACAACAGTGACGTTTTTCACTTTCTCTTGTGAAATATACTCTCTTCATCTTAACTATGATACCATGTTAAGGTTTAATCTATTATTAGAGTTCTTTGCATTTCACTAGATAACAATAGAATAAGATAGGGTCACTAAGAAATACACAATCACAAGAGACACATCATTTATCCTAGGAAACCCTCATGGGGGAGAAAACCCAACAAAACTTCCTTATTATAGATAGCCAATACAATGCCAAGAGAT
>JZKD02S1742238.1:83991-104237 GCA_000966675.3 Picea glauca
TATCCTTTAACTCCCTATGTGTGAGTTAATCTAGAAAAAGCATGAAACTATCCTAGATTGAACATGTGGGCATGTGTGGGCCCGTTACAAACTTTTAAACTCTCCTAGTTTTTTGGATCTAAGAAAGCAAAATTGCAACCACTATCCTACTTTTGTGACATGTGGGCATGTATGGGCCCGTTACAAATTTAGGATATGTTTGAAAAAATGAAACTAAGAGGGGTCCCAAAAAAAGGGCCTTTGTCCTCTCTTAGAAGTTTTTGAATTTTGTTAAGGGAGATGAGATTGTTTTCGCAATCTTTTTCTAGTTCTCAAGATCGCTTTTAAAGGCGCAAGAGAAGATCATACTCAAGGATTGTTACTTCAATTTCTAGTCCCAAATGTGAATTAGGTGTGATTAAGTATGATTTTCCAACTTATATTATAAATCAAAGAAAGCCATCCACGTGGCAAAAAGAAAATAAGGGAAAATGATTTTTATCCACCTAAGTGCCTATGTTTGTTTGACTATCCCCTTTATAATTTGAGGGGTCTAAGTGGTGCAATATTTAGAGCATGCATATCATCATTCTTAAGAAGGAAAATGAATTTCCCCACATCCCAAGACCTTACAATGTGAAATTTTAGTTCAGATGTGCGGCCTCTAGTGTAGACAGGCGCGCGCAGAGCGCTGGTGCGCGAATCGAATCAACAAAATAGGCACATGCACGCAGAGACAAACTGTGGTAAAAGCGCCTGCGTGCCCGATGCGCGTCTGTGGGGTGAAATACCCGCGTGCCTGTGGAAAACGGCCGAGAGAGGAAATCCGGATGGATTTCTCTCAAATCTCCCTTGAATTGACTGGTTAGCAGGTCGACAGAGGCCGGTTTGTGCACCTGCAAGTTAATGAAAGCAAAAGGAAAGCAAAATAAACCCAAATGAGGAAGGAATTGATACCAAAGTCCCCAGCGGAGTCGCCAATCTGTTTGCACCCAATTTGTCACCTTGTGAGCAAATAAAGGGTGCTTACATGCCCTGTTGGGTCTTGCAGAGCATGACAGCTGTAGAGGAAAGAGTTAGAAAAAGAACAACAAAACTATAAACAAGAATTAAATAAAAACAAACTAAGACTATGAGCATATGGATAAAGAAATAAAAACACAAAAAGACCAATATCACCAATGTTTTTAGGCTGATCAATTGATGAAATCAAAGCACAATGAAGAAAGGGGACTGTGAGTCCCTTCTTCCTCCAAAGGAAGGATCTTGTGTCCTCACAAACTTGTTCTCCTTACAATGAGAAAATGAGAATGATGGTGAAAGAACTCCAAGCACATTCACTCAATGGAGAGGTGAATGGCTCTATGAATTGGTGCCAATGTGTTATTGTTAAAGAATGAGTCCTTAACAATCTTAGCAGCATAACAATACATGAAATTCCTTGAGAGAATGAGGTTTCCTCATAGCTTTTTATAGCATAGCATTGGGTGATTATGTAACTCCTTTGAGGTGTGAAAAGGGGCTCTTTAGGGCTTAATTAGGTCTTTGACCAGCCTACCATGCGGATTCATCTCAGATTTGGGAGTCAAATCAACTTTGGAGTTGATCCATAAGTGGTTGGGAGGCCGACCAATTCCATAAATGCGTCGTTTAGCAGGTGCGCGGGTTTTTGCTCCAACAGTCGCGCGTCGTGCGCGCATGCGCGCCTTGTACATTTTTGTTCCGCTCATATGCACGCGCACCCATCTTGTGTAAAGCGCCCTTCAATTTTTTGGTTACTTTGTATACTTTTTGACCCTTTTGCAATGCTGTGAAATTAATTCAGTGCCATGAATGACTTCATTCTTGTTTGACGATGCTAAGTTCTTTTCACCATGTGCGGACGAAATTTCAGTGATAACACCTGGTATTTTGTGTGATTCCAAGTCTTCGATCCTGGTGCGGAAGCCTTTAATGACTTCCCCTATTGTTTAGACTTGTTCTTCAAGTGTGGCTTCTACCACCATTGGTATTTCTGAAATATCCTTATAGAGTTTCTGGATGGCATGTTGTATTTTCTCTTCCTTTTGCTCGACTTCATCCTTCTCTTTCAATATTCTTTCATCCTTTTCCTCAACCTCTCTCTTCTCCTTCAATATCATTTCATCCTTTTCCTCAGTCACACTCTTCTCCTGTAAAGAAGTGGTAAAATATTAGCGTAGCTCTATCTTCTTTATCGCTACCTTCCCCAACTTGTTTGATGTTAACTCTGCACGGAACTTCATCTCCTATGCAATACGAATGTGCAAGCCCTGTAGAACTATTATGGGCATCTGTGAAATGACTAAGTCCAAGTGACTTAGTAGTTGTACCTACTCCTTCATCTCAGGCATAGGAAATTCAATTACATATGGTTATGTATTCAACACTCTGTGCCCTATTGTCATCTTTGAAAAGTATGAGTTTGTGTCCCCTTCCTCCCCAGTCAAGCTTGTTGATGGTCCTTCACCAGATCTGTGCTCTGGTGTCATCCTTGTTGCTTCCAAAATCTACTGCAATTCTCTTAGTTTTTCCTGCGCCTGTTGGTGTGATTCTTCTTGTTTGTGTGATGCTTACTCAACTGCTTCTTCTATGGCATCCTTTACATGATAGCCGATTATGTTGATGTCATCATCTGTTAAAGCATAAATGGATGGCTCTTTGTGAGCTTTCTTCTTCTTGTGCACAGGGGGGATTGGTCCCTTTCCCTTATCTTTCCTCTTGTCTCCGATTGTTTCATGTGCATGTTCTACATCTCTTCCCTATTTAGTGCCATGTCCATTACCCTGTACATTACCATGTCCATCACCTTGTTCTTCTGCGTCGTGATCCGGGTGCTCTGCCACTGTTCTATCCGCTAGAATCTTCCACTCGAGATCCCAATCCTACATTATCAATTGGATGTCTTATTCAGTGACCTTGTACTTCGTTTGGACCCATTCCTCTCTTAGGTCCCTCTTTGATTGCACATATATATGATGTCGCTCTACCCTAAACCACACAACCAGGGTGTACACCTCTACCAGTTGTGGTGAAATGTGTGGTGTATCCTTGATGCACTTCTAAATATTTTCTTTGTACAATAAGAACCCCACGTTAGTGTCGATCTGTCTCCTTTTGTTAGTTATGTACCAGAAGTTCTAATACTTCACTGCTAAGCATGGCTTCCTCGAAGTCCCAAGAATTGTGCATCCTTCGGCTCTTCCCATGCTACGAACGCAATCAGAATTGGCAGCCATGGATAATGGAATTACATGCCTCTATCCTATGCTTATGCACAGTCGATGAGGAATTCATTCAATAAGAATGATGCCCAGCTCATTAAGACCCCCTCGACACACTTCTCAGTTACATCTATCACTCCAGCTGGCACTTGGTCTTTTCTGCATTTCCTCAGTAACTTACATGCCAATGCCTGCATCGCAAGTCTAACAGTTGGGTCACATATGAGCAACACATCCAACTTGCACACCCCTATTACTATGTGAAATTTTTCCCTCGTTGCTTCTAACAAAGTCCTACCCATTTTCTTGTCTACAAATAGTGAGTTGGGATCTTGTCCCTATGTTGGAAAACATGTGATCGTTGCGATCAGGTCTGTATCTATGGATATTGGCCTATCGATCCGCAAAAATCCACCATGCACATAGGTTAGGAACAAATGTATGCATGCATTCACCTCATTTCTCCTACCGAAGTGTGGGAAGTCAAACAGGTTGAGTATGCATGTTCGCTCCAATCCTCAAACCCATACCTTAGGCACTCGTATGCTCTAGTTTGTTGCTCGATCTATCCTCAGTTATAAGTACTGGTGTAGTGCAAGTTCATGGATCTTCATTGTGTCTTTGATATTATGGTCTACATATCTAAGCTGAGACACCTTCCCTAGCATGTCCTTGTCAAGGATGACCCCATCTGGTATTTTGGGCGACACCAAGAGGTAGTTAGCAGTCTTATGCAATGTCATTGGTGGGGCATCAACCTTCCTTGGTGGGATGTAATCTCAAGGAAACCTTGGCTCCAACGATGATGCTCTCAGAATCTCCTCAACCTCTGGTTCTTCTATTTTCACTCTTGTTCAAGCTTTCTTTGGTACGGGCGATGTTTCTTTTGGTGGTACCATTCCTGTAAACTGGTTACCAGTGACAACTGCTTCAGCTCTGGGGTATTTCTCGGCTCTGTAATAAAGTTCTCGACTCTCTTTTACTCGCATGCAACTCTATGTAACAATGACCAATGCATGTCGACCCTCACGACTTTTTTTCCCTTTCATCGGTTGTCCAAGTCCTTTTGCGCCTAAATTAATTGTCCCATCTGCTAGTGGTGTGATGAATGCTTGATTTAGTGATGATTTATTGCCATATCTTCCAATGTATTTTTTCCTCGTACCACCAGTCTATCATGATTCTCAGCGGTTGTTGCTATTTATGACTACGCGTCCTCTTTATGACTTATCATTGACACTCTTTAACTGTCGTTTCTTCCCTTTTTAACGATTTTAACAGTCTTGTCGGTCCTAAATTGTGTAGTTGTTCCAGCTTCCTCGTTCATTCACTACATAGTCTGTGTTTCTACCTGTTCGACGTAGTGTTATCACTTTGTGCGACACTCACTTATTTCGTGTCCTTGTATGCACCCCCTCACTTCCTATTGTTTTCATGCCTTTACTCTATTACTTTTTGGTCTTTTTCTTTTTCTACTTTTTATTTATTTTTTTGTCTTTTTCATACTATGATATACTACTATGATACATATGCTCTTGCGCAGCTCAGATTAATGCACATCTGGTCGGCCGTCTCTATAGAGTTTCAGTCGACTTCCATTCACCATTCCTCCAAGGACTTCTCCATTCATCGTTTCCAACTACACAGCATCTACCTCTGTCACATGCTTAATAAAAAATGTTCCTAAACAATTCATTCAAAACTTTCCTAAATGTTGCATAAACTTACTATAGTATAGTGATACTAAGTCCCCGACTTGAAACATTTTCTATTTAATATGTCTATCATGTCATGCCTTTTCTCTTGCCTTACGAACTTGCTAATGGAACCCTATGACAAATTGATCTTCCTCAAGTTGTACCAACTATGACAATCTCTCCTCTACTACACCAGAGTCTGAAATATTTGCAATCGTTGCAACGCGTAGGCTAGGCACAATAAACTTTGTCGACATGACTGCTTCTTGGCCATAGACCAACCTAAAAGGTGTACATCCTATCAATTGTTTGCTTGTAGTCTTGTATGACCCTAATACTGCAAGAACCCTTAAATCCTAATCATGTTTCTCGACATTGAAGATCTTTCTCAGTGCATTCTCCAGAATTTTATTAAAAGATTTGACTGTTCCATTGGCCTGAGGGTGGTATGGCATGCTCCTTTGATGATGAATTTGAAATTTCTCAGTCAATGTTGCAATTGTATTATTTAGGATGTGTGTCCCTTGAATAATGAGTAGAATGTGTGGGCATCCAAATTGTGTATCTACATTCTCAAATAGAAACCTCGCAACAGTCTTTGGGGTGTAGTCTATGACTAGTGTTCCTTTTGCCCATTTGGTCAAATATTGTGTCACAGTGATTATGTACCTAGCTTCTGATCTTCTTGTTGATGGGTTGATTGGTCCAACAAATTCTATTGCCCATTTATCAAATGCATGCAATGTAACGTGTGGGTGTAAAGTCATATCATCCCTTCTATATGGATTTCCCACCCTTTGAAAAACATTGCATTCCTGACAGTATTCTTTAACATCCTTTTGAAGTGTGTGCCACCAAATCCCTGTGCACAAAATATTTTGCGTAGTTGCTTTCCCTGCCTAATGTGCTCCTGCAATTCCTTTGTGCACTTCTAATAGTATCATTGTCCTTTCATTCNATACTATTAGAAGTGCACAAAATATTTTGCGTAGTTGCTTTCCCTGCCTAATGTGCTCCTGCAATTCCTTTGTGCACTTCTAATAGTATCATTGTCCTTTCATTCTCTAACACACAAGGTATTAATATCCCATCTACACCTAACTTATATAAGTTCCTTGCAATTATTTGATAGTCTGTTGATTTAACCACTCAGTGTTTCTTTTGGGAAAATGTCATGTTCAATGGGGCCATTCCTATACTTAGAAACTACACAATGTCTATGAAATGGTCGTCCACCATTGTAACTGCAAATAAATGTGCATATGGCAGGTTGTCATCTAGATTACATGCATCCTCTCCTGATAGTATGTGCGATAAGTGATCTTGTCCTGCACTAAACTTCCCCGGTTTCACAACAACCTCAAAATCATATTCCTGGAACAACAGCAACCATCTGCATATTCTCCCCCCAACACTGGCTTGTTCACTAAGTATCTTAGTGCATAATGGTCTATATACATCTTTAAATGAAATCCCAAAAAATAATGTCAAAACTTTTGCAGCGCATATACCATGGCCAATCCTTCTCGTTTTGTGGTAGTGTAATTATTTTCTACTATTGACATCTTCCTCCTTGCAAATGCAATCGGGTGGTATATGTCTCCTTCTCTTGGTTGCGATAGTACTATGCCCAAAGCTATGGATGATGCATCCACATGAACATGAAATTCCTTCTTCCAATCTGAAAATACAAAAATTGGCTTGCTCACTAATTTATGCTTCAATGTATCCAAACCCTTATGAAAATCCTCATTCCACTGGAAATTATCCTTGTTCTTCGACAACTTCTCCATAGGTGTTGTAATCTGCACATAACCCTTAATTAATTTCATGTATTACCTTGTATGACCCATAGTTTCTCTCAGTTGTCTTACTAATGTGGGTGGTTGTAAGTCCAAAATCACTACAATCTTGGCAGGATCCACTAATAATCCCTTTTTACATACCACATGGCCGAAAAAATTTCCAAACAACATGCAGAAAACACATTTCTTTAAATTCAGTGAAATTTGACATTGTCTACACCTATCCAACATTAACCTAAGTACTTCTATGTGATCTTTCAATAGACTAAACACAATCCAATCATCTAAATAAACTTCAAGGAACTTATGAATAAACTCCTTAAAAGCTGCTACAACTACTCTTGAAAAAAATGCAAGTGCATTCTTCATCCCAAAAGGCATCACTGTGTATTGGTAGCTCCCCCACTCTGTTCCAAAATTAGTCTTATGTCTATCTTCCTATGCAATCTTAATCTGATGATACCCTGAAAAATCCATCTGTGAAAGAATAGGCCTCCTTCCCTCCTACATTATCTATCACTTTATCTGTGAAAGGTGTTGGAAATAGATCATGCAGACATGCATCATTGAGCTTCCTTAAGTCTGCACAAATCTAGATTCCCCATTTTTTCTTATCTTGTACCACCATTAGACTTATCCATTATGATTCCACCACTGGTTCAATAATAACTTCTTCTAACATTTGGTCTATCTCTGCTTTCACCTTCTCTTTATACTTCAAATTTAACCTGTAGGGTCTTTGTCTTACTGCCTTAGCACTTGGTTTCAAAGGGATCTTCATTTCTCCTAACTCACCAGTTATTCCCTTCATCTCTGAGAATATATTTGGGAATAGATCTTGATACTCCCATAGTAAATATGTAATCTTATCCACATTCTCATCATTCTAGTAATCTCTTATCTGCATAAACTTTGGGTTTTCCTTTGTCCCAATATTCACCTTATGTCTTTATTGGTTGTGCCTATGCATCAGATTCAAGATATGGTCCTTCTACTGTGTGTTCCCCTCAGTTTCAGGTACTTGTACATTCCTTGGATCTTCCTCATCTTGTTCCTCTTTTACAACATTATAACATTCTAGTAATTCATGGATAGTCATAGAATTTGTGTGTGCACTACACACAGATACTACCTCCAGAGACCCTTCTTCTAAAAAACTATTATTTCTAATGACCTACAATGCTACATCTAGTAATGGAGATTCATGTTCAAATGTAAATGTTACCTTAAACCTTTGAATCAGCTCGTTCCAATATAATATTTCTCTGTGCATTTCTAGTTCTAAGTATCAATTCTTAGGGATTGTATCCAATGTATGTATAAACCGATGTGTCCATTCCTACTTTGGTACCGAAATCCATATGGTTCTGCACTGCTCAACATGACATGTTGGGTCCCTTACTCCCATATATTTCTATGTAGTATACTCCACATCAGTATCAAATCTAACTTGCATTAATCTTTTACATTGTTGCTAGTAATTTATTCCTTCTTTGTGTGAAGCCCACCATCTAGTTGGAGTATCTTTCAAGACCACATCTAATGCCGACAGACTTTGCTATTCGGGTATATACAAACCAAACGACTTTAAAAAAGAGCTTCTATCAGTCAATCCACCATACTTGGTTGGATCACATAACTCTATTCCAATCCAATTCAATGATCGATTTATGCATGCACATCGTCTAGTCGATACTTCATGCATCCTTTGTTGCCAATGTTCTAGACCTTCCTCTGAATCTAACTCACATGAGCTAATGCTTCTCCAACTTAACTCACCATCAGTGGTTGGGTTAACATAGTCATCCATCCATGCCATCATGTTATACAAATTGTCAATTTTGTTCCCTTTTGTTGGCTCTATGTTTCTCTCCTTCTGTCAGATCCAATGGTGTAGTAGCCTTCAGGTCCCCTACTTCAAATATAATTTCCCTCTTCTTCAGATTAATGATTTCCTAGTTTTCAAAGACCCATTCAAGTCCCACTAGCGTTTGATGTGGCTGAATATCATCCATGATCTCAATGACTTCAAAATTTGTTATATTGCACATGCCATCTATATTTATAGGTACTCATGTCAATCAGCCAATTGGTACTATCTTGTGTTGGTGATCCAGGTGGATATTGGTGGCCACCCACCTATTCCAACTAGCTCCTCATGTATGTTTTTGTTCAGCACGTCTTTCTGTACTACTTTATAATTGTGAGTTTTACACTTCTAGGGTTGTCTAAAGCCTCACACATTCTCTAGGTGGATACAGGTGGCCTCTCTCCTAATCCATCTGGCTTATTTTGTATGTTTTCATGTCAGCACATCTTGTTGTACTTTCAGGGTTGTTTTGGGGCCCTAAAATTATTTTTTTTGGCTCGCCACAGTTAGACTATGGACAGAGTTAGATTCTAATGGTGGAATGTGTAGTTATCTAAAATACCTTTCCAATGGGCTATCACATGCCTAAAACGGAGGTCGTATGCAAAATTTATGAACCTAGGAAGTTGAGGTACCAAATTACACCAACTTACCCATATGGCCCACATGACTTTTGGCGTTTCACCTTCTAGGGTTAGGTTTTTGGATGTCTAGGSTTTTGGAATTCATGAGTAATATGAAAAGGGCCTATGGAGCCTCATTGTAATCCATTCTTCTCAGACRGATGCGYGTAGCAGCCACATCTTTTCTCAGAGATAGMTACCACCATTCGAGCAAGTTYCAGTTCTRCAGTTTTAYAGTTTCAGCYTATTTCTTTATTTAATAGAAGATATTGTTCACTRGATATTTSTGKTATTCTTCCTATCTCTATGTTTATTGTATTCAATCTRTAATCATTTCRTTCCGCTCCTAAATCTKGATTAGTTGGTTTTCCAATCTTAACTGGATAGGAGACCAAATCAACTTGGRTTTCCCCATCATTTCMCATGTCTTCTCTGATAATACATTCACATCAGAACCCAAGTCTAAAATAATGTTATCCACATCRTATTCCCCAATATGTGCACTTAATTTGAACTCTACGTTGGTCCYATTTTTGYGTAGTACCYGATTCACTACCCTTTGTGCGGTAGGAATTTCYCTTTCTTGYRCACAATGATCAATCATGTCACATAATGCATTCAACGYGGTCAACTTTCATCAATTCTACACAACTTCTTAGAAACTCTCTTAGAGTACTTACCTTCTCAASWGRMTTCTCTRGCATAGTACGATCATGACAGGAGGCGTAGATGATGTTGATGCTACCCAATATGGTCCTAGTATCTTTTTTCTTTCCCTCYGATACATCACCTTTTCTTGTTGAGGGTCAAATGTCGGCATAGGTCCCRTAKATTTCCTCACCCATTTCTCAACCTATCTTTCTCCATTYGTCGCATCAACACCTYTTCTAKCTCCTYCGYGCATAACAGCTTCTATTCTAGGTCCCTCATTGTGTTTCTCAGCTGATATATTTTGTACATTCTAATTTGGATTATGGTTATGATTCCCTCTTGCATGCCAATTCAAAAGTAGKTGAGGATAGTATTTTGTCACATGATCCARTTCTCTACAATACATGTAGGTTGTACAAGGATTCAGRYAGTCAYGAGCTAAGTGTCCCAGTTGATTACAATTATAACATATTATTGGTCCTCTACCTCCTCTGCCTCGACCTCTGCCAAATCCTCCTYRGTTTCCTATATTAAAKYTTCTATTATTGTTATACTATGGACCACCTCCTTCTATCRCAACATTCTCCTCTTGAATCCTATACATACATGAAGTGCACTCTCTCATCAAATTGAATGCGCAACAATCCTTCTCTTCGTGCCCAACTSACTTGAAAAAGTTACAAAATAGATTCCTTRGCATACTATGGTATTTTTGTAGCAATGGAMACTCAATCGGATGATGTCCCCATTTCTTACATATTTCACAGTAACCCCCTCATGGTRATGGATTCGGTGCTCCAGTCACCAAATACTACAMAAAATTGGGGCATTTGTCCTTATGGTGGCCTTYAGTCCTACACTTKGTACACCATATTTATTTGTGCTTCTCCTTCCCTTTTGTAAGATATGGTAATTGAATGGTCAAGGCAGMTAACTATGTATGGAATTGMRCCATCATCTCCTATAGGAGATGCTTCTAGCTTCATTGCATTCTCCAGCGCTTTAGGCCRYAATGCAACCTTYTGTTGTATCAATGGGCAAAGAATGTGTGGCAACMAGCCTGCAATAAACCATTCTTTGTGTTGTTGATCAGGAATCTGAAATGTCAACCTACCCATCAAATMTTTGAATCTTTTATCAAAGTCCCAAACGGATTMAGTCTGCACCTGTTTGATTTCCTTCAACTTTGTAATGTACTGTGACTCAGACTTTGGTTTCTTGAACTCTTTCAACAATGCTTGTCTAATTTCTACTAAAATCCTCRCTTGACATGTAGGCATARTACTCTRCAGTTTYATATACCAGACTAATGTGTGACCTCGAAATGTTRTTTCCAACTGCACAATATTTACGACCTCATCMTCGACAATATTTGYAGCCCATTTTGTTTCACATGCGAATAGATGTTGTTTSAGGTCCTCTRACCCAACTYCCTAGAACTCAGGAAGTCYCATTTTGTTATCTAACCCTGCCATATTATTTTGTGTAGTACCTCCCTTTGGTGAWTTTAGTTGAATCTGACTCAAYGCACTGCTTCCACTRCTCTAACACGATGCACTACTCCCACTACTCTAACTACTACTATTTTGACTTCCTCTGTTAACTATAAGTGCTTTTGACAAATMTTMAATTGTTACCTCATATTTTGGTGAYGCACATGGGGTCGTGGAYTTGACACATGATCCAACCTGAGTAGGACTTAACRACACTTATATTATAGGATTGAAYTGGGACTCCTCTTCCTCTCCTTATGTGTGTGGTAYCTCTACAACCTGGACTATTGTGCAAGGTCCTCTCCCCTCATACTCACTACRCGRSWCTCCTTTCTCATCCCTAGTCTTMAACCTCTTGTACCTTCTTCCATTGTGCAGTACTCCAAACTCRTCTTCTTCCTCTGATATAYYTTCCTKGTTTCTTTGTATCCTCAGTCCCTCCCTTCCTTCTTCAWTTMTTTCTTCATTCTTTCCTTCCTTCAGAMTAYCCTTTGGTCATCCTCCAGTTCCCMTRTGTGCACAAATCCCCTTAGCAATYAGATTCCATTGTCATCACACACTTGTTCCACAACAACATCTTTATCCAGGTAAYCAATAATTTCAYAAAMCTTCCACGYARACCCTTGAACAAATCCCTTTCTACAACATTATATGACTRTGTACAATCTATTKCAAATTCTATAATATAACCTCCTAGTATGTTGTTTAACTAGAAATCAATGACACTGGAAGTTTTATTGCTTMCATAATTCAACTKCCTTACCAACTCAAGAGTCCAATTCCTCGGTGTTGCAATTTGGTACCTTCCCATATTCTMTRTTGGAGTTACTTCACACACACCTTGGATTTATTTTYCCTAAGGTTTTTCCTTGTTTATTAGTCATTATCCAGTCTCCTATATTTTAGGAAGAATATTCCTCTAGGGAGAATATTCTCTTTAGTTTGACTAGTTGAGTGGAGTCTAGATGTTGCATTGTCTTGTCACCATGCAACATTGGGATCATATCCAGCTAATGCGCATTAGCCTTGGTATCATCACCATACTAGAACATTATCCATGATTCCCTAATCTCCTCCTCACTTCACTCTGTTTCAGTCAGTTAACTGAAGACTGGTAAACTAGTTAACTCAGCTAGGTGGCAGTTCACTCCCATAACTTCCTAAGAGACTAGACTAGGTGGCAGTTTACTCCCATAACTGCTAGTGTGTTTCCATATCACTCTAGACCACCACTATGGTGCATTGGTTTCTCCTCCAGTGCACATTGGTTGAGTTATACAGAGTATATCATGTGTAAATTATGCATTATTCATTACGGTTAATGAGAATTTTTCCATTCTTTCTCTCTTGCTTCTTCTTTCTCAATTTCTCTCTGCAAATGTGTGTGGTATTTTCTAGCTAGATCTATTATGTGCAGGTTCAACACATTTACATTATCCACTAATATTTATAACCACTCATTTAAGATAATTGGAAATTCACCAAAGAAAATCGCATGCATCTCTGTGTACACATACCTTTGCATCCATTTCTCTTCGCTCATCTGAGGGTTTCTATTCTCTTTCAAGGAAAATTCTCATTCCTTCCTTTCTATCCATTCAATGATCTCTTTCTTAGTCGGCCTCCAAAACATTCCCTCAATCACAAATTCGAGGTCTCGACAACGGAGCCACTTGTTGCCACACAATTGTAAGACCCGAGGTTTAGTTTATTCTACCAACAAACCCTGTAGACATTGGCCCTTTCGACATCACCTTCATGCAAGTGAAGTTTCATCTGAGGCATCTATTGGGGCTGCAGGAACCAAGTTCCTGCAGGAACGAGGGATGGGAAGCGATCATCATATCCATTCCTACTTATATATTCGATGTGCAATATCATGTGCCTCTTTTCCCATAGTTAACTGGTAAATTCAATTATACAACACCATTATATTGCGGATTGCAACATAAAATATTCACTGTAACATGCATCCTTATTGCGCATCAATTATCTAGCAAACAGATCTATATCTAGTTATGCATAAATAGACATCCATGAATAATCACATAAAGAGACACTCAGACATATAATTTAACGTGGTTCGCCCAAACTTTGGGCTACATCCACAATGATTGACTTCTTTATTGTTGTTTATACAATTCATCTCAGGCTCGCGCACTGCGCTTACAATAGATATATCATGATATCTTTCTCCATCCTTCCGGGTTTCTCTGTAGTGCAAGCCTCTCTCTACAAAACTCTCCCTATGCCTTTAGACATATACTCTCTTTCGTTCTCAATCTATTCTCTCAATAACAACAACAACATCCTTCATCACCGCTCCAACCCGCCTTATTCTACCCAACCCATTACATATTTATACATAGAATTTAGGGCTCAAAACCTTATTTGTGTATCCCAAAACCCTATGAAAACTCATGATGATTCATTGTTCGGGTGTGCTTTTCCTTCCTTTGTGCCTGCATGCTACTCTTCTTTTTCTTTTTGCTCATTCCTTTATCTCTTGATTTTGTGCGTCGAACTATTGTCCTTCCTTCTCTTGCGCATCAAACTCAACATTGGGTTCTTCAAACTTATTTTCCAACAAGTACACACAGTTGAAGACCTAGTGGATTATTCTTACACATCATTTATCAACTCTTTGGATTAATTTCCAACACCCCTACAAAAAATCCCCCTACAAGTAATTATTCTGATAATCACGGGTATTCAAAACCTAAAGAGGAGAAATCAGAACTAGAATCAGAGGATTAAAACCAAGATTTTGATAAAATGGAACATAATAAAAACAAGTACAATGATCAACCCTGGTTGGCTAGGGATTCCTTGGCATTGCCTGGTCTATTACACAACTTACCCAAGCATTCAGAAAAATTACTTTTGAAATATAATAATGAAACATCCAGATCTCCCAAAGATCATACTGAGAATTTTATTCTCGCCATTAGGTTGATGAATGTCCATCACGAAGATGTGGTCTGTTATATTTTCCCTTACACCTTTGAGAACTTAGCCTCAACTTGGTATTTCAATCTACGCATTGGTTCCATAACTAATTGGACTAAGTTCCAAAAGGTTTTCTTAGATAAATTTGGTGAGGAAACCACTCTTGGGGCACTAATGGTAGAAGTGTTTGCTACTTCCATGGGACCCAACGAAAAATTCAAGGATTTCAATCAACGTTTTACTACAATTCTAAACAAATTTCAACATCGAATAGCCCCTACTGAAGAGTTACAAATTGAGCTTTATGTTAATGCCCTTCCAACATCGATCTCAATGTTTGTTGAAGGAGCTAGTAAAGGTACCTTGGCTCATAATTTTGAGGAAGCCAAAAAATAGAATTTGAGATGAAAGGATGCAAGGAGAATCAGGTTACATTAAGCATAAAGGAAACATCACAACCCAAAAGAGGAATTTTTTTGTCAAGACCGCAAGGTAAGAAACCTCTAGAAAGAAATGAAAAAGATGCAAGTGATATGGAGAGTTTGTGAAAATAATTAAAAAACTCTCCAATGAAATAGTGGACATGAAAAGGAATGTAGGAACGGTTCATCTAATCAAAGACACTACAAACCTTTATTTAAGACACTTACTTCGTTTAAGTCTATTGATCCTCCTCCATCTAACCTAAATATTGATCTAAGACAAGTAGCTTCAGACAAATTAGGCAATTACCATCAGGACAACCATTCCGAGAGAACCTACCCATAATGGATAAATGTTGTGAACCTAATGTAAAATCATTTTCTAGATGGATGAGCACTAACAGATACAACCAATGACCAAGAGTTGGGGGTTGAAGTTGAAGGATATGATAAACATCCAGGAGAAGCATCCATGGTTTTGTGGGATATGATGCCAGTAGTAAACATGACTGAAGAAGATCTAATAGATGAAACCTTGATGTCCAGACTAGAAGCAAAGGGATTATCCCTTAATCCCATCCTACTTCATCTCAAACCCCTAAGACACCATGGACACATGTACATCAAGTTAAACCAACTCATATGTTTCTTTCTCTACCTAAATTTATAGATAATGAGTTAGAGCATATGGAATATAATGTGGTAGAATATTTGAAGAAGATTAAGGTTGATATTTCAGTAATGGACTTGTGCAAAATCTCTCAACAAAAAAATATTTTGCTCAAAAAATTGAAAGATGAAAAGGCTCAAATGGTAAATTCTGACCAAACCATAAATAGAGTCAATTTAGGTGAATCTCAAAAATCAACAGTAAACACAGTGTCAATGGAGAAGAAATCCAATCCATCTACACCTCCATTCGTGTTAGCTTTTGAGATATTCAACTGTAAACACTTACGAAGAGCTCAATCCATATTATTCAATTAGATAGATCATAAGTAAAGGTCATAGGAGAATTAAAAGATGTTCTGATTAGGATTGCTTCAAATCCAAAGATACATCAAGTCATTAGCATAGTTGTTGTAGATATCCCTATGGCCTATCATATTCTTCTCAATCGAGACTGGTCATATAATCACCAAAGATAATTTTCCTCAGATTGGTCTCACTTATTGTTACCTTAGAATGGGTAGCCCAATAAAATCAAGATTAATAGAGAAAAATATCTGAAACATACTGTGACCGATTTATAAGAACCAAATGAACCATTCTCATTTGAATTTCCTATCCTTGAGAATTACTCTCTTGATTCATACTTTGGAAATTTCATAGTTTTCACATCTAAAATTTTAGTGACACAAAAGTTAGAATTATTTCTTTAGAAGGATGAGATTTTATCAGAAATTTTCAACAATCCCAATGAATGTTTTGTCGCAAGTGTTTTAGAAGAAAATCTAAAAAAGAGAAAATCGAAAAAGAGAAAATGGTACCTCATGTTACTCTTGAAATCTGGACACTTTTCTTTGATGGATCCAAGTCTCAAGAAGGAGCAGGAGTTGGGTGTGTTTTCATGGATCCAAATGGTAAATGTAGTTTCATGTCTTATAGGATAGAATGTGAGTGCACAAATAATACTGCCGAGTATGAATCCTTAGTTCAAGGTCTCAAGAAAACTATTGATTTGAATATCAAACAACTCAAGGTTTTTGGAGATTCTGGAATAATAGTTAGACAAATCAGGAATACCATGCATTGCAACTTGCCTCGACTCATAAATTATCAGCAAGAATTTCTTGGTCTAATAGATAAGTTTCTCTCTTTCAACATCATTGTTGTACCTCAGTCCAAAAATCTATTAGTTGATTCTCTGACTACAACATCCTCTAGACTATCCCCGGATGGCAAGATAAAAAAAAAAACGCGCCCCTGACCTCATGCCCTGGCAACGTCTAGGGTTCCTTTGTGCGCCTCCATGGCATCTCAAGGAGGGGATTCGTTGCCCCCTCCTTCCCCCTCAACCTCCTTTCGGTGGCTGGTAGCAGCCTGCAGCAAGAAGTCGACCCCCTCAGTAACTCCGAGCTTTGTCAAGAAACTGGATGCCATACCCGAGATCGACCTACCGCCTGAACTCCCAATGAAAGTAGTCCTTTCCCTCTCTAAACGCAGACTTGTTGGCCAATTCATGGGACTTTGGCCCTCAACCAGATCCACAGACAACTGGATACAGCGAAACTGGAGGCCGCTGATCACAAATAGTGTTACATGCTATGCGGTCGGGCGAGGATACTTCATTTTCAAATTTATCTCTCAGGAGGATAGAGATTTGATTTTCAGAAATGGCCCATACTTCATGGGCACCCAAGGACTCTACTTAAACAGATGGACCCCAAGTTTTGACCATGCTTCAGAAGTCCCCAAGGATGTTCCTGTATGGGTAAGACTCCCTAACCTACCGATTCACTACTGGAACCCCACATCGCTTCAGGCAATAGGGAATGGCCTTGGTCTCTACATTGACCGAGCAGAACCAAGAGACCAGTATTCTTGTGCGCAGATCTGTGTGGAGGTTGATCTGGAGGTAGGTCTACCCGAGGAAATAAAACTAAAATTCGATGACTGGCACCACTACCAAAAGCTGGATTACGAACAGCTCCCGTTCAAGTGCAAAGCTTGCCACGAATATGGCCACTTCCAAAGGAACTGCCCAAAGAACCCCCCCATAGAGAAAGAAGGGGAAGAAGGCTGGCAACAGGCCCGGAAGGGGAGATCCAAAGCGAGGGGCCAAAGAAATGATCAGACAGTCCCACCGAACGCCAAACCCACAGGGACCAAGGAAACGGAGAAAAGCTGCAGTATCCTGGCTAAAGAAGTGGAGGAAGGGAAACCAGATCCAAGTAAAGAAGTCCAAGAGGGAGAAAAGGAAGACCAGAATCACGAAGACAAGGGAAACCAACCAGCAGAAGAAGAAGGGGCACAAAATAACTCCCCCCAAAGGCAGGAAGGAATTCAGAACATAGAGGAAGGGGAGATCTCCATAGGCAATGACTCAGACGAGGCAAACGAAGTTTGGGTCACCCCAAAGAAAACAGGAAGAGGCAGGAAAACAAAAAAATCTGAGAGGGACCAGGAAACCTACAAAGATGTCCTCAACGGGTCGCAACCCACCATCAAGCAGCTGATCAACGTTTGTCACACACGGAAGCAAGCCAAAGCCTCCTAAGGAGGCCATCCCTCTCCTCAAGGTTTATAATGATCATAAACTCCTAGAACTGTAGAGGAATGGGCAGCAAAAGGAAGGAAGAAGCACTCAAGGATATAATCAAAACTTCGAAAGCAAGCATCCTACTGCTCCAGGAGACTAAAATGAGCCAGCAAGACGCACTCAAAACCTTGTTGAACGTTTGGAAAGGAAGCCTCGGAGTCGTTGGAAATGCCAGAGGTGCCTCAGGAGGACTCTGCACGCTGTGGAATGCCTCCAAAATAGACATGCTCAGCTCTGACACATGCATGCATTGGATTCACACCAAATTTCTCCATAAAGACTCAGGTTGCCAGGTAAGTGTCTTTAATGTTTATGTTCCACAGCATTTTTGGGAAAAAAAACATTGTTGGGAATCCTTAAAGGACTACCTCCAGCAAAATAATCTCACTAATATCATCCTTGGTGGGGATATAAACGTAACTTTAGCCCAGGAAGAAAAGAGAGGAGGTTCCATAGTAAGGGACCCGGCTAGAGAATGGTTAGAGGACTTAGCCTCAGCCTGGGATCTCCTCGACAATAAACCTGCCAAAGGGCGTTACACGTGGACCAATAAGAGGATCGATCATGGGCATATAGCAGCCAGACTAGACAGATTCCTAGTAAAAATCTCCCTCCTGCTGCTAGGACTCGAAGCAAAAGCATAAATTCTGCCCCACAGTATTTCTGATCACAAGTCGATTCGACTAGAGATTAAAAAAGACCAAGTCAAAGGGCCCATCCCCTTCAAATTCAGCCCAATTTGGATAAATGAAAAAGACTTCCTGGATATAGTTACAAAAATTTGGGCCACTGATGTTCAAGGCTCAGCCTTTTATGTATGGGAGGAAAAAATTAGAAGACTAAAAAGAGCTCTAAAGATTTGGGCAAAGAACCAACCAAGCCCAATAACAGTGCGCCTAGAAGCCCAAGCCCAGCTCAAGGCCCATCATCTAGAGATGGAACAATAGGAGATCACTCCTACAATCTTGCAATAGGAGGACAGCCTTCAAAGGCAATGGCACAAAGCCTATAGAGTGGAGGAAAACTATTGGAGGCAAAAATCAAGAAGTTTGTGGCTGAAAGAGGGAGACCGTAACACAGCCTACTTCCACAAACAAGCGAAAGCAAGGAAACAATATAAGGCAGTGACAGAAGTCCAAGTCCAGAAAAAAACAATTGAAGATCCAGAGGGAATTAAACAAGCAGCCTATGAAGCTTTTGAGAAGCTCTATACAGAACCAAAAGGCACAGATATGGACCAGCAGAGGTACCCTCTCACGGTTATCCCAAGGTTAATAAATGAGGACACCAACAGCAAGCTGACAAGGGAGGTAACGCAGCAAGAGATAAAGGAGGCTCTTGATCAGATGAACCCAGACAAGGCCCCGGGACCGGACAGATTCAATGCCAGATTCTATCAGCAGTGCTGGAATCCAATCAAAAAGGACTTAACCAAAATGATTCAGAAGTCGTAGCAGACCAGCAAGCTAGGAGGAAACAGCAACTCATCCTTCTTGGCACTCATCTTGAAAGAAAAAGGAGCGATTTCCTTCAACCGCTTCAGACCGATCTCCCTATGCAACACAATCTATAAAATTCTCGCCAAAGTAATAGCCAATCATCTCAAGGCACTCCTCCCTCTCATTGTTCCTGAAAACTAAGGCGGATTTGTCAAAGGGAGGCATATAGTTGATAACATCATCCTGGTTCAAGAGGCGAATCACTCCAGTGTCCGAAGGAAAGAAAAAGGTATGGTGATTAAACTGGACCTCGCTAATGCATTTGATAGAGTCAGACATGAATTTTTATTTGAAGTCATGAGGAAGTTTTGGTTTGACTCGAATAAGTTGGATAAAAGCCTGCATCGGATCACCATGGATAGCCCCGCTGGTGAATGGGAAAGTAACAGACTTCTTCAAAGCCTCCAGGGGCTTAAGGAAAGGGTGTCCCCTTTTGCCCCTGCTCTATGCAATTCAAGCATCAGTCCTCAGCTGCCAACTGGGAAACTCCCAAATTCACAAAGATCTCCATTGATTAAGAATAGTGCAAGGGGTGAAAGACATCAACCATGCAAAATTCGCAAATGATACGCTGTTGTTGGGAGGAGCAAGTCCGATAATAGCAAAAAAGTTTAAGGAAGAACTGGACGCCTATGCAGCAGCCTCCGACAGTGAAATAAGTCAGACCAAGAGTAACATCTATGGTTGGAATATCACACCAAATGAAATGCTAAGAATAACAAGAGTCCTAGGGATGGAGGGGCACACAAATTGG
>JZKD02S1742249.1:0-12139 GCA_000966675.3 Picea glauca
TGAAATTTATCCAAACATTTAGAATAACAAAGCCCAAATGTCAACTAGAGCACAATTTAAGTAACATGTATGAGGAGATTTATAATAATCCACACAAAGATAAGCCGTCATCCGTGCCATTTGAGAGAGAAGTGTAGGAGAGGATTATGATTGACAAGGGCAAAGTCTTGGTAGGAGAGATTGACAATTGATATGAGCAAGGAAACAATTAGCATGATAGTGATAGATTTCAATAATGGGTGTCACAATAGTAATGAGAAATAATTGTGAGTGTAGAACAACAAAATAGTAAAAGTTGTGGGATTGGTGGGCAACTACAACTTTTTCCCTTTACCTAGAGGAACATGACCACTCCATGTTGCTCCAAAACTGAGATTGAAAACCTAGTTCATGATAGGGTTTTTAAGGGTGCCTTTAGTCATATATAGGTTTTTCATTTTCACCCATACATGTCTATCTTTGGATTTCCTACGCACAGTGTTACTTTTTTTATTTTCAATTATGTGGTCATATTTTAAGGTTGATTGTTGACTTGAAAATTTGTGTGTAGTTTTGTATGGTGTTTGGCTTTGCAATCATGGTGGTTTCAACAATTGGAGGATTTATAAGCTTGCTCACTAATTCATATACTTATCAGTTCTATCAGTGAATGTGAATGTTGTTGTTAGGGTCAAGTGGTAGTCACAAAAAAAACTTATTGTGACAATTGGAGGATTCATAGGCCTCCTCACTAATTCTTATACTTATCACTTGTACCAATGAATGTGAATGGTGTTGTTAGGTGCAAGAGGTAGTCACAAAAAAAACTAGTTGTAACAACCCTAGCTAAATGATTACTTAAGATTTACCAAGTATAATTAATTAAATAATTAATTGTCCGAATATGTATTAGTTAAATAATGATTATTTATTAATAATATTAATAATATTAATTAATTAATTAACTACTTTAATATATGTTGATTAATTAGTTNTGAATGGTGTTGTTAGGTGCAAGAGGTAGTCACAAAAAAAACTAGTTGTAACAACCCTAGCTAAATGATTGCTTAAGATTTACCAAGTATAATTAATTGTCCGAATATGTATTAGTTAAATAATGATTATTTATTAATAATATTAATTAATTAATTAACTACTTTAATATATGTTGATTAATTAGTTAATTGATTGATTAACACATTTAATGTTTAGGGTAAATAATTAAATACTTAATAACTTTTAATTCATTAATATAAAACTTTACGTATGCAGGGGGATGAAGCATTGAGTGGAGGGATAAGGTATTAAATGGAGGGATAAGTTGGGTGGCATTAAAGGAGGGTAGGAGGTGGTGAATGGAAGGGGATATGAGGGGGAGAGGCATTCAGAAAAGGGGTTATGAAATTTTGGGGAAAGGGAGCATTTGGAGAGCAAGGACTGTATTTTGTTGTCTGTGATATTGTTCTAGTTTGGGAGTTTGGGTGGACTGTTACAGGGGTGCACCAGGTTGCTGGGAGTTTTGGGCTCAGGGGCCAGTAATCCTCACGGAATCCTAGAGCTAGGGAGCCGGACAAGTTCTATTCCTAGCTGGCAGGGAGGAAGATTCGGTTTTGGGCAGAGCAACAAAGAGGACAATCGGAGATTGGGAATTAGCATCAGATAGAGGTATGTATTTTAGTGATTATGATGTGTTACATGATGGTTATGTGATTTACTTTCATGTTGTGGATAAATTTAATTAATGTTGAATAAGTTATGGTTAAATGCTAAAGATTAAATTGTACAGCATACATTTTTCTTTATTCTTTATTTTAGCATGTGTTTTATAAGGCTATGTGGGGAAAGAGACCTTACACAGAGACGTTACACATGGTATCAGAGCTTTAGTTTGAAATATGGGACCAAAGGCCCACATACCCACCCATCCTCTTGACTCTGGACATAAAGCTAAGATACGTGTCCTGTAAACAACCCTGAAAACCTCCCTGAAACCCCCCCCTAAAACTTTAAAACTTGTTTTCTTAAACAGGTAAAATCCTTGAAAATGGTGATATAAACCTAAATAACTAGAGGTATAAATAATATAATTAAGAAAAACTTGTAAATCTGGGCCTGAGGGCCAAGCTCCAGTCTCACCTCCTAACTACCTACTCAACCCCTACTGAGTTCGCAATGACTCTAAATCTTAACAAACATTTAGTTTGTCATATGATCCTATTAATTATAGCCTTCATGGGTCAATTAAGTCTTCTGACAGTGCACTTAAGCACCTAAAATATATAGACCAAGCTTTTATGCCCCCCAATCATCAACAGCTTTCCATTTTCATAATACAAAACAGAATAGACATCGAAGAAATTAATATTGAGAAAAGAACAGTTTCCTACTGGAGTTCCCCATCCTTGAACTCCTCCTTCGAAAAAAGTTCTTTCAAAAATCTGTATACCATATGTCCATGTATAAACTAATAAATGAAAAACAAAAAAAAAAGAACCTAGCAGTTCTTTTATGCCTTCCCATTAGTAGTGACTTTCCATTTTCATGAGATAAGACACAATCCACCTCGAAGAAAATAATATAGTGAAAAGAACAGTTTCCTGTTGGAGTTCCCTATCCTTAAACTCCTTCTCAGAAAGAATTCTTTCTAAAATCTGTATAACAACATGTGCATGTATAAAACTAATAAAAGGAAATGAAAAAGGAAAACCGAGCTCTATTTTGCAACTACCAGTATGAAAAAACTACTGTAAACTACCATAGATGCATTTAAACGTTGAATCTATTATGACCTTGAAGGGGTTAAAGCAGCGAAGGTCCAAACCTCAATGTTTATTAAATAGCACTTGATGGTGGGAAAATGTCGAGGTTTGCACCTCTAGCAACCCATTTTTATTTTTATCAGTCTGAGTACTTGATAGATCAAGGGATAAAATCAATATATGATCATTCTAAAACCATCAAATAACTATCAAAGGGGATACAGGTTGTCTTAGTCAGAATAATCGACAGAGCAGGAAATCTTGATATATGGTAGGTTTGAAACCATTAAATAATTATCAAAGGGGCTACAGATCATCCTATTCAGGATGATCAACACAACAGGAAATCCTCCTCAGATATATGCATAACAACACACAACTAGAAAAAAAAAATACCAATGAAATCACTATATAACAACCCAGAACTAGAAAAAAATATATATATACAAAAGTAATAAAACAAAACTTCTAAAAGGCCTTCAATCGTCCTAGACAGGATTATCAACAAAGCAAGAATTCCGATTCAGACATATGCTTGTCATTGGTTTTACATCACCGGCCAACTAATCAGCGCCCATGGACCAGCACCTAACACAAGTGGTAGCCTTGAGCTCACAGCCACAACAAACAATCTAGAACCCGAATAGCCACAACAAACAATCCAGAACCCAAGCACTAGCGCCAAATACGAGTGTGTGCTTCGGCCACATTAAAGCCAAGCTACAACACAATGTACAAATCAAAGCCAAGTCACATGGACAAGGAGCCCACCGGGCGCATTCATAGTGCTCTACGCGTCCATACCCATACCCACCGAGCGCACACAGCCACCAGGGAGATCTCACAGGGGCACGACTGTGCCACACAGTATATAAAAAGGAAAAGAAAACCAACTGACGTTACAGTGCTATCACCCAAACCAAGAGCCATCAAATCCCCGAGAAGCCATGAGAGAAGGCCATGGGTGGAGAAGCTAGAGTAGGGAAAACCCTTACTAGAGTGCAGAGAAGGGAGGCGGCCGAATGATAGGCGAAGGAAGGGTTGGGCGCATAGAGTTAGGGTTAAGAAAGAGAGTTGGGAGGTGTGTAGGGTTTTAGGAGGGGAATGGATTGGTGGGGGGAACGTGGGCCTCCTGCGAGGACCCATGATGTCATTTGGAATTTATTTTTATTTTTGTTGTTGTTGTTTTAATTTTTTTTATAGAATTTTTAATTTTATTTATTTATTATTATTATTTTATTATTGTTAAAAAAATAATAATAATCATTAATTAAAATTAATTTATTATTACCATGGCTTTAATAATTGTAAATATTTGAATTATGTAATATATATATATATATAATCATATAATTTAAATCTTTTAAATCTTTAGGTATTTAGGTATCTTTTAATTATATGATTTAATTTTAATAATAATTTAAAATATATATTTTAAAAATTAAAGGTTTAAGTTATTAAATATGTTTAAATTAAAGATTTAAATTTAGGTTTTTAAGGTTTAAAAACTAAGGTGAATAAGGTTTAAAAACTATGTTTAAGGTTTAAAAACTATGTTTAAGGTTTAAAACTAAGGTGATTAACTTAATAAGAAAAATTCAAAGTATCGTGCCCGAGGCCCAATCTCCAAGTCCATGAGCTAAGAACCAAATCCCAGCGCACAAGCACCAAGCTTCAATGCATAGCCTCAATCTCACTACATCATATGACCACAAGTCCAGAAACAATGCATAACCACAACGTAGAAGCACTAAGCTCCAATGCCCGAAAGCCACTCTACAATCCTCAAGACTCGCACCTGCAGCCACCGAGTCACACAATTCAACGCATATGTACAAGGCGCCAAGGAAATCCCACGAGTCAAGCATCGAAGGATAGCCTTAGACTCATTTCATCAACATTAGGTTGGAAGTCACCTTAATTAGTTGTAAACGCAAAGTATAAGAACTTAGACCAAGATAAGCGGGAGGGGGCTTCATGCACACTAGGCAGGTAAGTTAGAGAAATTGGCGAGTATGGTGCAAAGCTAGCATAACTACCGGGTGAGGGAGTCGGTAGTTTTCTTAGGAAGTGACATCAAGCTTAGATGCTTTAACCCTAACCTAGCCACCTCCCCTAAAGAGAGTAATGTCTGTTTACAGACAAGTAAAAAAAAACTTACGCCTAACCTTGTTTTCTAGTTTAAGTTGTGCAAATGTGAAATGTCCTTGAACTCACCCTGACAACTTTGGTTGATGCAGGTTAAATCATACACGATGGTTAGGACTTGAGGAAATTGAGGCAGAGGGGCATCGTCGCAGGGACCGTCAGCGCCGCCACCACCATCGCCTGAACTAGCTCTCATACTGCGCTCTTTGGAGGCCATAAATGAGACTTTAAAAGGGCATCAACCAGTAGGGATCGAAGTGGATCCCCGACCATTTGGAACAGGTAATCCAGAAGCGTCGAGGGATTCAGGGGGAGGACCTCCACTCGAAGACATCACTAGAGAACTGCAGAAGATCAAACTTCTGAAGTTTTTCGAGGTTCGCGCCAGTGAACGCACAGAAGCATGGTTGGAAGGCATGACAAGGTGTTTTGCCTTAAGGGACTATGCATCCACCTCAAAGGCGAAGATAGTGATTTTTTCAGTTGAGAAATAGTGCCTTGAACTGGTGGGGCAACCTGGAAAGGAAACTGCATCTTACCCCGGACACTGTATCTTGGGAACTTTTCGAGGAGAGGTTCTGAAGGAAATATCTGCCATCTTACTATGACGAACAACAGGTAGGATCGTTTCATGCCTTAGTACAGGGAAACAGAATCGTAGAAGAATATGAGATTAGGTTTATGGAATTGGTCAAATATGTTTCATAAATGGATAATGACCAATGACAGATAGAACACTTTGTCTATGGGTTGAACCCTAATATAAGGGCTATGGTGCAGATGTGGAAACTGTCTTAAGTAGCGGAAGCTGTGGAAAATGCACGTTATGCAGGAGAACACATGAACTTAACCGGAGGTACGAGACCGACCTTTCCACATCATCTTGGAATCATAGGGAATGCCCCTAGGACATTTCCCAGAGGAGGGGGCTCAAGGCCACCTCCATATGGTAACAGAGTCGCACCAAGGACAGTAGCCGCAGGGATTTCAATGGCAGTGAGTGCAGCATCTCATTCATCACCAACAATGCAGGCAGGTCCACGACCATCTCAGGGAGAAGCTACTAGGGGCAGGGGTTCCAGGCGAAGGAACTCATTTTAGAGACAGTCACAGAACAATGCGCAGGCTCAATCTCGTGTTACATATTGGGGATGCGGAGGACCCCATTACCAGTGTGACTGCCCAGAGTTACAATCAGGATTTGTGCATAGGGAAGGAAAGGCCCCGATGGGAAGAGCAAGTGGTAGCCACCAAATTTACGCAGCAGTTAATAATCGCCAGGTAAAACATCAATCCACGGTGGTGAAGTCATCAAGTACGCTAAATCATATCAATGTTAAGATTTTATTTGATTTTGGTGCAAAAAATAGTTTCATTTCACCATCTGCATTAGAAAAGAGTGGGTTAGTAGCCTATAAGAATGATGACTTTAAACAAGTCGCGATGGCTTCGGGGGAAAAACAAGTGGTAGGACCTAGTGTTGATAATTGTATAGTAGACCTGGGAGTGTGTACTACCAAGTTGAAGGTTTACGTTACTGCTCTCGGGGTGTACGACCTAATCATTGGAATGGATTGGTTAGAAGCTCATCGAGCTTTGGTAGATTTTTTCGCAAGAAGGGTTCTTTGTGTCGACGATGAAGGAAGACTAATAGAGATCCAGGGTGTACGGAGAAAGGTGTCATTACACTTTATCTCAACTATGAAGGTTAAGCGATGCTTGAGGAAAGGGTGTTGACTATATGTAGTGGAAGCAGTGAATGAAAGGAAGGGACCCTCGGATTAGTACTCGGTATTGTCATACTTTAAGGATTTTTTTCTGAACGAGTTGCCAGGGTTACCTCCTGAGAGGGAGCTTGATTTTACTATTGAGCTAAAACCTGGTGCAGAACCAATTTCCAAGACTTCGTATCGGATGACAGCACCAAAACTTTGTGAGTTGCAAATGCAATTGAAAGAGTTACTGGACTTAGGGCTAATAAGGCCCAGTGTCTCACCTTGGGGTGCACCAGTAATTTTTGTAAAGAAGAAGTATGGTTCCTTACGATTGTGTATAGATTACAGGGACTTGAACCGTGCTATAGTGAAAAATAGGTACCCAATTCTGTGAATAGATGACCTCTTTGATTAGATGAAAGGAGCGGTGGTATTCTCAAAGATTGATTTATGATCAAGGTATCACCAGTTAAGGATTAAGGAAGGTGATATCCCAAAAACTGCCTTTCGAACTCGGTTTGGGCATTATGAGTTTGTTGCAGTACCTTTCGGATTGACCAATGCACCAGAAGTATTCATGAGCCTCATAAACAGCATATTCTGAAAGTACTTAGACCGTTTTGTACAAGTCTTTCTAGATGATATCCTCATCTATTCTAAGAATGAAAGAGAACATGAGGAACACTTGCGAGTGGTGTTGTCCTACCTTAGAGAGAACAAATTGTATGGGAAGTTGTCGAAGTGTTCCTTCTTCTAGAAATAAATTCACTATCTAGGTCATATCATTTTCGGTGAAGGAATCTATGTGGACCCAGAAAAGGTAAAGGCCATTATGGAATGGTCAGTGCCAAAAAATGCCCATGAGGTGAGAAGCTTCATGGGGCTAGCAGGTTATTATCGGAGATTTGTGGAAGGATTCTCAAAAATAGCGAAACCCATCACCACTTTGAAGTGCAAGGGGGTCAGGTATGAATGGATGGAAAAATGTGATAGTGCATTTATCGAGCTTAAGAGGTTACTAACTAGTGTGCCAATTCTACGAGTGTCGGATATGGAAAATGACTTCACAGTCTGCACGGATGCCTCGAAGCAAGGGGTGGGGGCTGTGCTAATGCAGGATGGAAGTGTGATAGCTTATGCATCAAGGAAGTTGAAGAAACATGAAGAGCTTTACGCTACTCATGATTTAGAGTTGGCAGTTGTAATGCTAGCTATGAAACTTTGGAGGCACTATCTTGTGGGGCGAAACTTTGAGCTCAAAACGGACCATGAAAGTTTAAAACATCTCTTCCCTCAAAGGGATCTAAATGCTAGGAAAAGGCGATGGAGTGAGTTTATGAGTGAGTATGATTTTGGTATTTCATACATCAAGGGAAAGGAAAATGTGGTCGCAAATGCCTTGAGTAGGAGACCACGTGTCTTCTCCCTGGTACCCTTAAAAGTCAATCTGAGGGAACGTGTGTTGACGCAACTCCAAGGCGACAGTTGGTATTTAAATGTTACTTCAAACCTCCAAAGTGGGAGGCAATTAGATCCAAAGTATGAAGGATATAGTCTGGAAGCAGATGGACTATTAAGATATTGGGGAAGGATGTACATCCTTGAAAGTGGGGATATTCGAAGCATCATACTGAAGGAAGCCCATAGAGAACTTTATTGTGCGCATCCGAGTGTGAAGAAGATGTACGCAGACATGAGGAAGCTTTTCTTCTGGGTAGGAATGAAGCATGATGTAGTCCATTTCGTCACCAAATGCCTAGAGTGTCAACAAGTGAAAGCTGACCACCATCACCCGGCAGGCCTCCTAAAACCACATGATGTTCCTATGTCCAAGTGAGAAGTCATTTCTATGGATTTTGTTGTGGGGTTGCCTCTCACATCTCATAGACACAATGCCATTCTTGTGATAGTTGATAAGTTAACCAAGAGTGCTCATTTTATTCTGGTTAGAGACACTTACGATGCCACTGATGTGGCACGTGTGTTTGTAAGTGAGGTTATCTGTTTGCACGGGATACCTAAGAAGATCATTTCATATAGGGACTCCAGATTCACTTCTAGGTTTTGGACAAGTTTGCAGTTAGCGTTGGGGACTTAGTTGAACTTAAGCACAAATTATCATCCTGAAATAGATGGGCAAACTGAGAGAGTAAATCAAGTCATGGAATACATGCTTAAGATGTATGTCATGGATAATCAAACCCATTGGGAGAAGTACCTACCTTTGGTAGAGTTTGCCTACAATAACAGTTTTCATAGCTCCATCAAAATGCCACCCTACGAAGCTCTGTATGGAAGGCCATGTAGAACGTCATTGAGTTGGGATAGATTAGAAGACCAAGTAACAGTTGGACCGTAATTGATTCAAGAGATGGAGGAACAGGTGATTCAGATTAGGCAGAGACTAACAAAAGCACAGGATAGGCAGAAAACTTATGCAGATGCACACAGGACTGACCGAAGTTATGAAGTGGGAGACCAGGTTTTCATTCATATTAGGCCTAACAAGATTACCATACGGTTCTGGAAGGGGACAAAGTTGTCACCTTGATTTATAGGACCATTCAGAATCCAAGAGAAAATTGGACCCGTTGCCTATCGTCTCATACTAGCAGCCCACCTACATAAAACTCATAATGTTTTTCATGTATCTGTTTTACGTCATTATGTTGCTGATGAATCACATAAGCTAAATTGGAAGGAATTGTAGGTATCGGACGCGGGAGCTCTCATGGTAGAACCGTTACGCATATTGGACCATAGAGTCCGAAAACTTAGGAACCGTCTGGTAGACCAAGTTAAGGTCCAGTGGGACAAGTATAGTCCATGATCTGCTACTTGGGAAGACGCTGAGACACTACGACGAAATTATCCCTCACTTTTTTGACCACCTCGAGAATATTTTTCTCGAAGGTTGGGTGTATGTAACACCACCTTTTGACTTAGACAGCCAGGATTACCTGAGGCCTACACACCTTTATTTTCTATTCACAGTGAAACTATTAAATGATACACTTGAACTTTTACGACGTATAAATTTTATGAATGTTTAAATATTATTGATGATGATGGATATGATGCGATCTACTATGTGAATGTAAATTCTATGAATGTCTAATTGTTATTGATGATGATGGATATGATGCGACATATTGTGTGAAGGAGAATCCTATGAAGGTTTAAATACTATTAGAATGATGTTGGATATGATGCAATCTATTTTGTAAATGATAATTTTATGAATGGGTGTCGATAATTGAATTATGGGATATTATGAGATCTATTTCTAACTTGAAAACTTTGATGTTAAGTTCTTGATACGCGAATACCGAATTGAAATTATGGTTGTATGCAATTACATGATGATAATGCATAGAAATGTATAAGTTTGTGTTATAGACTAATCTGCAGGTTATGGGTTGTGAAATAGCCAAGGGATGATGATGATGAAAGTGGATGTCATGACCACTGGCCGAGAAACAATATGGTATGAATCTTTGTGTAGTGTACCTTTTTCACAGTTCGGAGCTTACTCGCGCTCGGATACCAATTTGTACACATCATTTTAATAATAAACACAGGCCAGTATAACCATATGCATTTAAACAAGTAAACACATTTAACTCATAAAGTAAAACATATCGCATTACTGCTATAATTAAACATTCCATACCATTTAACAATTCTTCATTTACACAGTGGAAAACATGATACATAAACAACTCAGTCATGCAAAACATGATCAAAGCATAATTCAAATACTTATCTTTTAACAGCTGTATAAATCACCAACCAAGTGCAGGCCTTCCACGAACCTCCCAGCCTTAGACCACACTGTTAATCAGCTTAACAGTGGGTCACCCCCGAGCTGGGACCGAGCTCCACCCCAAGGCAAGGAATCCTAGGCTAGGCTAAGGTTACAGAGAAGACATCACAGAAATATCTGGAAGGATTCTTCCCAAAGATGCCATCTTACGCCCACTACTACCAGACCCTCATTCCCCACATGCCTGTTCCGCTCGGGAGTATAAAACTTCACACGCACAGTCCATCGTTGCTAACCTCCCCCTCTGGGTCTCGGCTACAGGCCGGATCAGGAAGTCTCAGAGCCCGTAGCTGGTGCTGGACACTCTCTGGAAGAAAACACTTCCCAGCAAACTCTTTTACCTGGAAAGAGTCGCTCACAGGCCGACAACCTGCTTCCTCCAACCACAATCCTCCCTCACCAGAAGAGAGGACATACACAAGTTTAGCTCCAGCTTACTCTAGCCAGTACACCATGCGCAGTCTAGCACTACTTGGCCGCAACAGCCAATTGGGAAAAACAAACAAGCGCTTCCCCAACAGGTTCAACAATCACGGGATAGTCTCATGGTCTCGGTTTCAGGATGGTACAAAGTATTCTTGCCGAGGTCCCATGGGTTCACGCTCAGACGGTCGGGTAGAATGCCCAAGATCCCCCTCCCACAGTTCATCTTGGCTATTATATTTGCATGCACCAGGGTTGACACTTGTCACGCGGGGAACTGCATGCGTTCCCCAGCGTGCATCCCCTTTGCACGTTCCCTCCCCTGCCAGGAACTTAGGATAAAATAATATGCACATGGCTTTTTTTGGAAATAATATTAAAATATTATTCCAGGCCTAAGCCCCCTAGGCTTAGCCCCTAGGCTCAACACTCAGCCCCTTATCCCACCTTTCAGCCCCTAATCCCTTGCCCACTCTGTGGACGCTCAGTCCCCCATCACTCATTCATCGTGGTTGGTCTACACCTGGCGGGTGTTTATATTTTATTGATGTGTTGCATACATACAGATACAAAATCCAGGCCCTTGGCCTTCAACCCTTAGGCTCTCTGGCCTAATCAAACACATAAGCCTACTAGCTTATACAAACTTGGCTCACCAGCCTATAACACATATTTACAATCTCTTTCAGATCATAGTTCACATCGAGGCTCGGCCTTGGGGACACTACAATCCCCTCCCCTTATTTTTGCATTGTCTCAGTGCAACTTTACATAGCATCTACAAGCTTTTCAAAATTTTCAAAAAGATGCGGGTACTCTGCCCGCATAACATCTGCATGCTCCCATGTCATGTCCTCAGGACCATGCTAGGTCCACTGGACCTTTACAAGCTCTATAGCTCAATTCCGGAGCTGTTTTCTTTTCCTGTCCAATATGTGTACAAGATGCACTTGCAAGACACCTTCTGGTTCCACCTGGATCACAGTCCAATCGATAACATGATTAGTATCAGGTACATATTTCTTAAGCAGTGAAACATGAAACACATTATGTACAGTCATAGATGCAGGTAATGCAAGCATGTATGCAACTGGCCCAATCCTTTCCAGGATCTCGAATGGCCCACAAAATCTTGCTGCCAACTTGGCACAACTTCCCAATTTCAGGGAACTTTTGTTAGTTTTCACTTTCAGGAAAACATGGTCACCCACTTTGAATTCTCTATGGGTTCTGTTACTATCAGCGTAACTTTTCTGCCTGTCCTGGGCAGCTTTCAAATTCTATTTGAT
>JZKD02S1742260.1:34916-53032 GCA_000966675.3 Picea glauca
CTCTGGCTGCAACCAGATGGAAGCTACAACTTCCTGTGTTCAAGCACCCACTTGAACTTCTGAGGACAACAGTCCTCCCGAGCACCTCCCAACCTCCCTAGAAAAATTAAATAATAAAAACACAGACAACTTATTCAGATAAATCACTTCTTACCATTCTACGCTGTTTTGTAAATCTGATCTTCAACAATTTGTTCCGCAATTCTTCTCTTCCTCGATAAGTCTGCTCTGTAAATTGTTCTGCAATTCTTCTCTTCCTCAATAGGTCTACTCTACAAATTGTTTTGCAATTCTTCTCTTCCTCAACAGGTCTTCTCTGCATCACGTTCTTTTGTCATTCTGTTCTTATTCTACACTGCCTGTCATTTGCTTTGTTTCTGATATGCATTGCATTTCATTCTGTACATCCATTAAACTTCATCCTCAACTCCTTCTCCTTTCTTCTTTCTTACTATTTCGTTATTTTTCCATATAGAATGACCAACCCCATACAGTGTCACTCATTTTCTTTTATCCATCCTGCCTTGATGATTCCACTTCCCATCTCCTTCGGCAAAACCAATGACAACTGTCTAAACAACTGAATCGTCATCTGAAACGCTAACTAATTCTTCATCATGAGTCCATTTCACTAACATAATTAATACTTAGTCGTTAACTGTGAGAAAGAATAGTGACCCTCCGATCAATATTTGATTCAACGGTTCAGATCCAATTGGGATTTCACCCATCGTGATTTCGGCATTTGCAATGTCAAAATTCACAAGTCCTTCGGACTCGCAATTCTCTGATTCCCGATGGCTCCTTTCCACGTGCTAGCCCTGCTGGCTATAGGCCCATATGTCCGTCAGCACATGATCTCGGTCAAGCATCGTATCAGGGTTTCGACATTTAAAATGTCATCATGCACATGCCCATAGAATTCCAGATCCCTGATTCTCCGGTGACGGAGATCAATGGTCCAGATCACTTCTAGCTCGACGGCTCAGATTAGATTTCACGATTTTCACATCGCGATTACTCCCACTTATCCTTGTATTTTAAAAGGGCGTGCAGATTATATTTGATCCGACGATGACCGGGTCTTGTGCTTGAATCCAACGGTCACTAAGTCATCTCCTCAACCATAACAGTACTCGCACTCTATGCAGAGATTCAATGGTCCAGATCACTCCTAGCTCGACGACTGCGATCAAATCGCGAAATTGCATATCGCAATTTCAGAGTTTTCATTGTAAATGAACACGGGACTCATGAAACTCTGAATCCCGATTCCCCGATGGGAAAAACTCCGACAGCGCCCAATCCTTTGCCACCTGTCCTTGCAAATGGACGGTCCCTATTCCTCCAGGATTTCTCCTCTGCACAGTAGGACTTAACCCCTGTGCTTAACCTCTACACAGCTTCTGCAGATCTGATGGCTATCGGCCTTTCGAGAAATTTGACTGGGATCCAACAGTCACCATCTTCCTTCTCCTTTGCAAACTCCTGTACCTCGATCTTTTCTGCGCGCATCTTCTTCCATGTTGTTCCTCCTGAGCTTTTACATTCGAATCTATTATTCTGCCATCTCCACTATTGTCTCTTATTCTGCCATCTCCACTGTTGTCATCAATGATATTCCTCCTAAGATTTTACGTTCGAATCTCTTATTCTGCGATCTCCATTGTTGTCTCTTATTCTGCCATCTCCACTGTTGTCATCAATGACAAGCATTCACTGTCTTTTCACTGAATTTGCCAACATTATTTCCCTCCAGCACTACTTTTTCCATCTTCTTTTGAAGCTTCCTAGGTTGTTGTTCTACTTCGTGTTGAATCTCCCACAACTGTACTTCCAGATTCTCTGCGCGAATGGAAAGCTGGGACCATGCTCCCTGGAGTAGCTCAATTTGTTGCTCGGGCTCTCCTGCGACACTAGATTCTGGAAGTTGTGGTGTTTCCTTCCTTATCTATGGCTAGGCTTCGACAGGCTTCTCCTGAACTCTTTCCAGTTTCTGCTCCGCCTGGACCTTGGTGTATTCCTCTTGTGTCCTGTGTGCTTGGGAAAGGAATACTTCCTCCCTTGCAAAGTAGGCATACCTTTTGGCCTACTGAAGCCTCTGCTCCATTTGATCAGTTGAGGCTCTTATCATCCCTACTAGTTGTGTTGATGGCCATTGTGCGAGGTCAACAGAAGAAGGGGTGGCATCCCTAGGTACTCGTACCTGTAGTTGGAGTCCACTGGTCATCGAATGCTCTGAGGGTGTCTCCACCTCTTCCTCTCCCGTAGATGGACCTGACGCAAGTCTTAACCTCAACATTGATGGCAGGAAAGGTAACACTTATGTTCTTGCCAGGCAGAGTTGCATCAGATCTGCGCACTGCTGTGGGTTTTGGAGTACTAGCTCCATTTGTTCCTGCAACGACTTTGCACTCTGTCCTAACACTGTGTCAAGTTCCTTCTGAACTTTGGATACTTCTTCCTCTTTCCAGACCTCAGCTTTTGGGGTTGCGCTCATTCGAATAACACCCTCAAGATTGGTCGTTGAGGGAGTGCGCTGAGGAATTGAGACTTGTGGTTTTGGTATATTTTGAATCTCCGTTGAAGGCATAATGTCTTGAATTGGTACAAAGGATAAAATCAGTTGGCTCTAGGATTTAGGGTTTCGACCAGTGAGTTCTAGTCTTTATTCAAGTAGCTCAGGAGGGGGTCCAACTACATGGGCTCTGGTTTAGTGGTTTGGGATGGGATGGTAATTTCATGAGGTGGCGACTGGGGTTGTGGGGGTGATGGGGGTTTTTTAGTAATGATGGTGGTGGATGGAGTGATGTCAGGCTAAGGGTCATCCTGGATATCAAAAATTTGGGTCGCTCAATTCACTGCTTGAGTACGAGGAATGGTGGAAGATATCATTTAAGGATTCAAAATCTTCATAGGGGAGAGCCTCGTCCTATGTTTCTTGGCTAATGGGTCTCTGATGAAGGAAAAACTGAGGATTTTGTTGAAATATTTACTTGTCAACATGGCTCGCTCTGGAAGCTATGGAAACATGGGAAATGATCTCTTCTTGCGCTCCAGCTGCTGCTTCTCTTCCTCATCCTCTAAATCCTTCTGCACTAGAGATTCTTTCTTCTATTCCTCAAGGCCTGAGCTCAGTCCTACCCCTTCTTCCTATCCCTTTTTCTTCAATAGTTCCATTGGTAGAAGGTAGTGCATCCCCAACTTGTGCAGGTTGCGTTTCACTCTTGGCCATGAAATGACCTCCTTGTTGAAGGCCTCCTCATCTAGGTAAAATGGAAGCATCCGGGTGTTGAAGTCTTCTCACTTAAAATGCCTTGGCCATACAAATTTGTGGTGGTGGTTCATGCTGAATGAAATGTTCCGCATGTTCAGGTTGAGAAACTCTTGAGGTATGCACAACTTTTGAGTTACGTCCAACAATCGGTTGTACCATTTCAAGAAGGGTGTGTTGTTGAAGGCAGTGTTCTCCGAGTCCAACCTTGAGTGCTAAGGCTCAAACATATTTTCCCGTTGGCCCTTTTCTGTCGGCGATAGAGGTCTTCGTGCAAGTGGCTTCCACTTCAACATGGCGAACACAACTACAAAATATCTATAAGTGAATGTGTCTCCCTTCTCCTGTGCTTCCTCGCAGGTGACCAGGAGTTCTTCCAGCAAGTAACTATACTAATTGAACAAAATGCCATTGGTGCAAAAATATTCCACTGATAGGGAATCCAATGTACATTCACCTTTTTAATATGACCGCATGAACTTGCTAGAAATTACGTAGCAAGAGATCCTGAATCTCTCGAGTAGAATGAGGTCAATCCTGGTTGTGCGCCCCCCCAACCCTCTGCATATGAAATCGTTCATACAAGCTAGGTTTTCCCTTTTTTTCCCATGCTTGTTGGGACCTTGAAATCCTTTGGATACATCCTCACCTTCGATGGATAATCCAGTAAGTTGATGGATATCCTCCGCATGAATTGGGTATCTTCTATCGAACCATAGGCTCCTTCCGTGTACCCTTCTAATGAGGAACTTGGTACATCTCGCAACCTCACCAGTAATGCCAAAAACCGGAAAATATCTGAGGTTCATAATAGTGGAGTTGAAGAGGTTGATTAAATCCATCTTCGACATAAACTGGATTCCTCCCAACTCATTCAGAGCGACACTCCAGAAGAAAAGAATGTTCAACTGTGGGAATAGAACCTGGTCTGTCAATTCGAGGTCAAGGAGTTTAAATTTCTCGACCTTCCCTTTGAGATTGCCCATGATCTTGACCTGGGGATCACATCGCTCATCTGACACTGTATCCTTCTAAACTGCACTTCTACTCCATGTCACTCTCGACATAGTGATTATGTACTGTCAACAGAATTCGAGAGGCTAACTGGGATTGGGGATCGTGCCTGAGGGCCGAGGGATTGCATAGGCTTGAGCACAATTCAAAATTCATAAGGCACTAAGTTCTCTCTAGGAAACAATACGTATTACACTGAGTTCACACAACCTTATACTCAATGTAATATCCCTCGACTGAACCCAATTGTAAATGTAATTCAAGTGTACTTAATATGGTGAGTTGTTTTGACATCATTTTGTAATGCACCTTTCATGGAATAGTGTGTGCATGTACTGTGCAATTAAATGATGTAGTGCGCACATTACTGGATACCGCACGCAGTAACTAAAGTGCACACACTATTGAGGTCAACAAACCTTTGTGTATATGATATGTGTTATAGGATAGTGAGCCAATTATTATACACTGGGATTGTTATGTTTTGGAATTAGGCCAGAGCGCCTAGATGTTAAAGGCTAGTGCACCTATTTTGTATATATCTCATGATTAATATAAAATACATCGATGTGTGCAGACCGACCATGATAAAAGAGATGGGGGAATAAACTCCACCAGTTAGGGAAAGGGAGGGCCAAAATTTAAAGGAAAGAGCTAAGCTAGAGAGATGAAGCCAAAAAGGAATATTATATTAATATTTCTTAAAACATAAAGTATGGATAATTATTTTATCCTAAGTTCTAAAGTTGGGGACAAGCGGACCAAAGTAGCTCCCAACATGACAAGTGTCAAGTTCGGGACATGCATACATATCGTTGGGACTTAGTTCATTTTGAGACGCACCCCATCATGGTTACCGTCATCTCTCCCATGATTCCTACCATTATCTTTTCCATGATTCCATGACCATTTTTCACTCACAAAATCAGTTATCCTTCAGACATTTATGTCACTGTATCAGAACTGTATCAATATCCATATATGTTGGTGTATTTGTTAGCCTAGGAGCGATATTGAAGAAGTGGATTGTCAGGCCCATGGGATATTGAAGAGGCAGGTTGTCAGGCCTATGAGAAATTCTCTGAGTGAGGGAATTGTTGGTAATTGATTTCTTGAAGGTGCTAAACTACAACTAGAGTGCTCTGAGACTTCCTGTCCAGCTTGTTGTTGAAGCCTGGAAAGGAAGTGGGGCAGCCGAAGGATTGTTGAGCAGAGAAAGGGCACACTTCCTGGGTGGGACAGGCATGTGGGGAATGAGGGACTGTAGGTTGTCAGTTGAGTGGGCACCTGAGACAGAGTCTTTCCTGTTGTCTATGAGCCTTTAGCCTGGTTAGGAATCCCTTTACTCGGTTGGAGTTTAGTCCCATATCAGGGGTGACTCACTGTTGAGATTGATGAACAATGTAGTCTAAGGTTGGGAGGTTTGTTGACAGTCTACATGCAGTTGGTGACATTCTTACCAAGATAAGTACCAATTGTGTGATAAATTTACATGTTGCATTGTTATTTACGTGCTTATTTTATGGGTTATCATATGTGTGACTATAATTGTTTGTATGTTTATGGGTATTTCTTGTATATGCTGCATGTCTGTGTTTACTGTTATTCAGTATGAAATCGTATATTTACAGAATGTATTTGTATGTTTAGGTTTTATATGTAAAGCTTCCGCAAGAGTGTTGTGTGTGTATATTTTAATTGCATGCAGTTTGAAGAGAAAATTTTATGTGGCATAGCTCAGTTGTATACTAGTTATGTTACAGTATGTTCCGCAGTGAGAGAACGAAAGTGTTCCCTTGTGTAGCATGGCCCAGCCATGGGTGGTCAGGGATGTTACAATATGGTATCAAAGCTTCAGTTCCAACACTAAGCCTAGATGGGCTGGAAAGGTTCAATTGAAGCGAATATTCAAAGAAGATTAATTTCGAAGTGGCCAAATTTCAAGTCATAGAGAGTCCATGGAAAATTTTGGCACTGCATGGAAAAAATTGGCATGCAGGCGCACACGGTAAATTTTGGCACCCCGCGGAAAATGTTGACATGCAGGTGCACGCTGTAAATTGTGTCATCGTGCGGAAGAATATTGTGTGCAGATGCACACACTAAATTTAGCATTGCATGGTGTGCACACACATAGTAATGGTGCACGTGGTGTGCATAGTATTGCAAAACACAGAGGAGTTTGGTTGGTGCGCACACAGTATGAGTATAAGTTGCCTCGCGACAGTGTATTCAATGGTGCACACAGATTATTGTGCACGGTGGGGGCATATTGAACTTTGACATGGTGCAATGCATAGAGTGAAATGCATATGGAATATCAGTGCACAATACAAAAAATGTGCGTAGTGGATATTGGCGCGCAACGCAAAAGTAGTGCACGCAAGTTATTTGTGCGCAACGCAAAAGTAGTGTGCGCAAGTTATTTGCACGCAACGCAAAAGTAGTGCGCACAAGTTATTGGCGCGACGGAGAAGAAATAAATATAGTCTAAATTTCTAAGCCGAGAGCATCTTAGAGATGAATTATGGGTTTTATATTCCTCTGATTCAGACAGATGAAAGAGAAATATAAGCTTACAAGAAACACATACTATGAAAGAAAACAAGATTCATATCACCACCAGTTAGAATCTTTTTATAAACAGTCCAAAATCCGCTTCCACATTTATATATTCATTTTAATCCCAAAATTACAAAAAAAAGGTCTTCCTGCATAGAGGACAGGTTCCTTTTACCTTTTTCTCTTCCTTGAGATAATAAGTATATATAGAGGAATTATTTGTAGAATTCGAAAACGCTCAGACTTCCGCATATTTCTAAAAATACAAATAAGTTACAAAAAGGGAATGATTTAAAATAACATTCATCCTATTTTAAAGGGACTGTTTAAGAACAGGTCTATCATCCCTGGGGTCCCTTACCTCTGCTACCGTCTGTCCAAAAATTGCTGAAATATACTTGATTTTATGCAAGGAATCATTTCAACTTAGCGATCTCCTCCTTTAAAGTATCTAACTAGACTGGTTGATCCTTTCCATCACTTTCTGCCATTTCAGCTATGGTTTCTTTCTTATGTCACTTGCTCCATTTCTTCTTAACAACTCGCCTGTTGATGACTAGATCTCTCATAATGGGATTTAGCCTGGCTTCCAATTTTGAGTCTGTAGCAGGTTCTGTGTGAAATTAATCGCTAATATATGCACAATTACCCTTTCGTTCTTAATCGTAGGAAAATCTACCATGTTGCTTGAATAACCAGTCTCACTGGATATAGCTTTGTCCATGTACCTCAATTTTGTGGAGACCAAAATGCTTTTACAAAGATCAGAAATTTGAGAAAATTTGGAGATTACTCTAGTTATGGATAAGATGATGCCTCCATACTTGAGAATTGGTAGTTATAGAGTCCCAATCATGAATCACAAACAGACTTACACACAAGTACATTGGTTTTCCATGCTCGACTAATCCATTTCAAATGATTAGTTTTTGAGTTCATTACATGGCGGCGTTCACCTGACTTCATATGACTGTGAAGTACCGAACGCGTGAAATAGGGTGATCTGACTAGTCGTCGCTTGTCCCACGAGTGGTGTTTTTGACATATTGAAACATGTGACATCGGGACTTTGGAAAAAGTGGTTTCAGTAACTCGCCTTTAGCCCCAAAATTGTAGTTCTTGCTATATTCTCAAGACTTGGGTCTTATCTAAAAATTGTCATGATGACAACACCAGGAAATCAGAAGAAAAAATTATGATGTATATATTGAACCAAAATGGTTCATATTTCTCATGAATTGTTGAAGCAGTTAGCCTGATAATTTTTGTTGACTGCAAATTTTGCAGAATTAACAACAACTAGATCAGATCAAGATCAGTGCAGAGTCCATAGGAATGGAAGAGGCATGGAAAAATTACAGTCAGCAAGATGAGAGTAAAGGGATGGAGGTCCATTTGGGCATTGAAGGAACAAACTCCAATGGACATGGAGACGAAAAAAATGAAAACATGAATATGGTAGAGACCATTAAAAATTTGCAGAAGGATTTCCAAAGACATAAAGCTGATAATGAAAGGCTTATGAAAGCCAAGGAGCAGCAGAATGACTTCAACATGAAGTTATTGGAGGGCTTGAACAGAATAGAAAAGAAATTGGATAAGGAGAGTATCTCAAGCAAGACTGGAAGTCACAAGCCTTCGGATGAGAAAATAAGAGAAAGAAGTGTTAGCAGACATGACCACCACTCCTCGAGGCATTCCAATAAGAGAGAAGGTAGTAGCTCAAGTCCATCCCCTGTCAGAAGGCATAAGAGGTCTGGGGTGGATGATCTACGAGGAGAAATGAAAAAAATAAAACCTCCTACATTTGATGGTGAGCACAAGAAAGATGAAGATGCAAAAACATGGTTACTGGGCATGAGAAAGTATTTTCAATTGCATAATTATTCTTCTCATGCAGAGGGTAGAATTGCCATCTATCAATTCAAGGGAAAGGCATCCATGTGGTGGGATCATCTTGTGCAGGTGAAACACATTAAAGAGAAAAGTGTTACTAGGAGGGAATTCAAGAAGTATTTTGAGAAGAAATACTTGACTAAGAGATATTATGACATGAAAATGAAAGATTTCTTTGAACTCAAGCTTGGAAGTATGACTATAGATGAATATGAGAGAAGGTTTCTAGAACTGTTGAAGTATGTCTCTTTCATCAAGGATGAGACAGTCAAAGTTCAAAAGTATTTGAGTGGATTGCCATCATTCATCAGTGATAAAATATAGTATGATGATCCCAAGACATTGGAAGAAACCATAAGGCAAGCCAAATGCCTATATGATCAGAAGAAATCAAGGCCAACTTTCGAAAAGGCTTGGGAAGACAAAAAGAAATTAAATATGTATCAGAAGAAGAAGGGATATAAGCCACCCTTTTTTAGAAATAATCCACAGGGACAACAAACACCTAAAGAACCCAAAACGATTGACATAGGGTGTCAAAGGCCAAGGCAACCACCTATTCAATGTTGGGGTTGTAAAGGAGATCATATGTTCAGAGATTGTCCTCACAGAGGTGAAAAAGGAAGGACTGTTCACAATGTACAACAAGATGAAATAATGGAGGACATGGGCAGAAATGTGCCAAGGATCTATGCAACTCTAGATAACAAGCAAGCATAGTATCAATCACATATGTTTGAAGTGGTAGGTATGATCAATAACCAAACCATTGCTATTTTAATTGATTCAGGAGCTAGTCATAGTTATATAGATCCTAAGATGGTGGAAAGTTTTCAATTGCCAAGAAGAAAGCATGGAAAATCTTGGTTGGTGCAGCTGGCTACAAGAGACAAAAGAAAAGTTAATGAGATGATTAAGTCATGCCTCATGGACATGAATGGACTGAACACCTGGGCAGATTTGAACATCTTGCCTTTAGGTCCCTATGACTGTCTAATTGGGATGGATTGGTTGGACCAACATCATGCTCTCTTAGACTATCATAACAAAGCATTTAATTTATTGGATGAGGAAGGGGACCAAAGGAAAGTGCGGGGAATTCCCAGTGCAGTAACCATTAGAGAAATTTTAGCATTGCAACTGAAGAAATGTTATAGAAAACGGTGTCAAATATTTGCAGCTCATATGGAAGAGACACCTAAAGATAAGGTGCCAAATTTGGAAGATTATGCAGTCCCGAAAGAATTTGAAGATGTATTCAAAGAAGTACCAGGACTACCCCTAAAGAGAGACATTGATTTCTCTATAAATATAATCCCTGAAGAATCTCCAGTGTCAAAGACTCCTTACAGAATGAGTACACCAAAATTGAAGGAGTTGCAAATGCAGCTTGAAGAACTTCTGAAGAAGGTGCATACATGCCCAAGTGTGTCACCTTGGGGTGCCCCAGTTTTGTTTGTGAAAAATAAATATGGAACATTAAGATTGTTAATTGACTTCAGACAGTTGAATAAAGTGACTGTTAAGAACAAGTATCCTCTACCAAGGATTGATGATCTCTTTGATCAATTGAAGGATGCAAAGATATTTTCAAAGATAGATCGCAAATCAGGATACCATCAGGTAAGGATTAAAGAGAAATATATCAGCAAGACCACCTTCGGGATAAGGTATGGTCATTATGAGTTCACCATGGTTCCATTTGGGTTGTCAAATGCACCTACTGTTTTCATGTGCTTAATGAATAGTGTTTTTCGAGAATATTTAGACAAGTTTGTCATTGTCTTTGTGGATGAAATTATTATATATTCTAAGTCAGAGGAAGAGCATGAACATCATTTGAAGATGGTGTTTCAAGTATTAAGGGAGCATCAGTTGTATGCCAAATTGAGCAAGTGCTCATTTTATTAGAAACAAATTCATTATTTGGGGCATATCATTTCAAAGGATGGGATAGCGGTGGATCCTGAGAAGATAGAAGCCATTAGAGAATGGTCACCGCCAAATAATGTGACATAGGTAAGATCATTCATGGGTCTTACAGGCTATTACGGGAGATTCATTGAAGGATTCTCAAAGATTGCACACCCAATCACTTCCTTGCAAAGGAAGGGTGTGAAGTTTCAGTGGACACTGGATTGTGAAAAGAGTTTCCAACAATTGAAACAATTATTGACAAGTGCTCCAATAATAAGGATTGCATACCCAAATGAATACTTCATTGTATGCACAAATGCATGTCATGAAGGACTTGGTGGAGTCCTCACTCAAAATGGGTTTGTTATATGTTATGAATCAAGGAAGTTGAAGGAGCATGAAAGACATTATGCCACTCATGATTTGGAGTTGGAAACCATAGTGCATGCCTTGAAAAAATGGAGACACTACCTCATGGGAAAAATGTTTGATCTAAGAATAGACCATAATGGTCTGAAATATTTATTTGATCAGCCAAATCTAAATGCTAAGCAAAGCAAATGGTTAGAATTTCTAAGAGAATATGACTTTGATATAAGGCATATCAAGGGGAAAGAGAACAAAGTGGTTGATGTAGTCAGCAGAAGAGTGCATGAATTGCATGCTACAGCCATTAGCATGTACCAATCAAATTTGAAATAAAAAATTATAGAAGCCGCCAAATCAGATTTGCAATACAAGGTATTAATGGCAAAATTACAACAAGGTAATTTGCAACAGAAAATTGAATATTACAAGCTAGATAATGATGAAATTCTCATGTACAGGGGAAGAATTTATGTACCAAATTCTAAGGAATTGAAGAATCTGATATTGATAGAAATGCATAATGTACCTTATGCTGGGAACCTAGGATATCAAAAAACTATTGTAGCTGTCAAGAGCCAATATTATTGGCAAAGCATGAAGAAAGAGGTTTCTAATTTTATTGCCAGATGTTTGGAATGTCAAAAGGTAAAGGTTGAGCATAGAAACCCAGTTGGTTTGTTATAGTCATTACCCATTCTTGAGTGGAAATGGGAAGTTGTAACAATAGATTTCATCACCAAATTGGCGAGAACAAACAAGCAACATGATTCGGTCATGGTGGTGGTGGACAAGCTTACAAAAGATTCCCATTTTATCCCACTGAAAATTACTCACAAGGAAATAGATGTTGTTGATATTTTCATAAAGGAAGTGGCACAATTGCACAAAATTCCTAAAACAATTGTGTCCGACAGAGACTCGAAATTCACCTCGAATGTTTGGAAAGGATTGTTCAAAGGATTCGGAACGAATATGAACTTTAGTACAACTTATCATCCTGAGTATGATGGATAGACAGAGAGGGTCAATAAAGTGATAGAAGACATACTGAGAATGTATGTGATGGAAAAACCATCGAAATGGGAAGACTACCTACACTTGGTAGAATTCGCTTACAACAATGGGTATCAAGCATCATTGAAGATGAGCCCATTTGAAGCACTTTACGGTAGAAAGTGCAACACTCTAGTAAGTTGGGATAACCCATCAGACAAAGCAGTGGTTGGACCAGATTTGCTTAGGGAAATAGAGGAGCAAATGATAAAAATAAAGCAAAATTTAAAGGCTACCTAAGACAGGCAGAAAAGTTATGTTGATAAAGGCAGAACTCATAGGGAATTTAATGTGGGAGACCATGTATTTTTGAAAGTAAAATCCAACATAAGTTCCCTGAAGTTGGGAAACTATTCGAAGCTGGCAGCTCGTTATTGTGGGCCATTTGAAATTCTAGAGAGGATTGGTCAAGTTGATTATATGATTACATTGCCTGCTTCTATGTCTGTTCATAATGTATTCCATGTATCATTGCTAAAGAAATATATACCTGATGCTAATCGTGTTATTGATTGGAATGTGATTCAGGTGGAGAAAGAAGGGGCTTTCCAAGTGCATCAGGTGTGCATTCTAGACTAGAAAATCAAACAGCTCTAGAATTGAGCCATAGGGCTTGTAAAGATCCAATGGACCTAGTACGGTCCTGAGGACACTACTTATGAGCATGAGGATGCAATGCGGGCAGAATACCTGCATCTTTTTGAGGATTTTTGAATTTTTTTTTCTATATGGGTACATGATGCACTGAGGAAAGTGCATAAATAAGGGGATGGGATTGTAATATCCCTCGGCTGAACCCAATTGTAAATGTAATGCAAGTGTACTTAAGTTGGTGAGCTATTTTGACATCATTTTGTAATGCACCTTTCATGGCATAGTGCACGCATTTACTGTGCAATAAAATGATGTAGTGCGCACATTACCGGATACTGCGCGCAGTAACTAAAGTGCGTGCAATATTGAGGTCAACGAACCTTTGTGTATATGATATGTGTTATAGGTTGGTGAGCCAATTATTATAAGATGGGATGCTTATGTTTTGGAATTAGGCCAAGTGCCTAGATGTTAAAGGCCAGTGTGGCTATTTTGTATATATCTCATGATTAATATAAAATACATCGTTGCGCACAGACCAACCATGATAAAAGAGATGGGGGACTAAACTCCACCAGTTAGGGAAAGGGAGGGCCAAAAGTTAAAGGAAAGGGCTAAGATAGAGAGCTTAAGCCAAAAAGGAATATTATATTAATATTTCTTAAAATATAAAGTATGGATAATTATTTTATCTTAAGTTCTAAAGTTGGGGACAAGTGGACCAAAGTAGCTTCCAACATGACAAGTGTCAAGTTGGGGACATGCATACATATCGTTGGGACTTAGTTCATTTTGAGACGCCCCCCATCATGGTTACTGTCATCTCTCCCATGATTGCTACCATCATCTTTTCCATGATTCCATGACCATTTTTCACTCTCGCAGTCAGTTATCCTTTAGAAATTCATTTCACTGTATCGGAACTATATCCATAGCCATATCTGTCGGTGTAGCTGTTAGCTGGGGAGTGAGATTGAAGAAATGAGTTTTCAGACCTGTGGGATATTGAAGAGGTGGGTTGTCAGGCCCGTGAGCAATTCTCTGAGTGAGAGAATTGCTGGGAATTGATTTCCTGAAGGTGCTAAATTGCAGCTACAATGCTCTGAGACTTCCTGTTCGGCCTGTTGCTGAATCCTAGAAAGGAAGTGGGGCAGTCGAAGGACTGTTGAGCAGAGAAGGGGCACACTTCCTGGGTGGGACAGGCATGTGGGGAATCAAGGACTGTAGGTTGTCAGTTGAATGGGCACCTGAGTCAGAGTCTTTCCTATTGTCTATGAGCCTTTAGCCTGGTTAGGAATCCCTTTACCCGAATGGAGTTTAGTCCCAGCTCGGGGGTGACTCACTGTTGAGATTGATGAATAGTGTACTCTAAGGCTGGGAGGTTGGTGGACGGTCTGCACATAGTTGGTGACATTCTTACCAAGATAAGTACCAATTGTGTGATAAATTTACATGTTGCATTGTTATTTACGTAATTATTTTATGGGTTATCATATGTGTGATTATAACTGTCTGTATGTTTATGGGCATTTCCTATATATGTTGCATGTCTATGTTTATTGTTATTCAATATGAAATCGTATATTTACAAAATGTATTAGTATGTTTACGTTTTATATGTAAAGCTTCCACAAGAGTGTTGTGTGTATATATTTTAATTGCATGTAGTTTGAAGAGAAAAATTTATATGGCATAGCTCAGTTGTATACTGGGTATGTTACAGTTGTTGGAATATTGGTTGTTGTCATTGATGTCAACCCTAGTCATGGGTTTTGGACCGCAATATTGATGAAGGTATTTGTACAAGAAGGACAATGCACATGTAGATACAACACCCATGGATGGATAGTATACATCATGTTGTTCCAGTGGTATGTGTCACATCACATGGATCCTCATGGTTGAGGAGAAATGATTTTTTGAAGATGACAAAGTGAATTGAAGAAGGAAGTACATGTAGGCCCTGAAGATAATTAAAGAACATAATTACAAAATAATAAAGTGTCAGGTCAGCCCTAATTTTAAAAAGAAGTGACATAAATGGTATAAATAAATATCATTATACATTCATTTGAAATACAAGTCTAATTTCAGAGGAAATCAGAAGTAAAGAAGGTTAGATTTCAAGGGAGGATGAAGTCTTTTGGTGAAGTGTTCTAAGGTATGTTATTTTCAGGTCATCTTACCATTTTCGCTATAAGTTTTTTTCTAGAATGATTCAGATGGTGAAATTTCTATGGTATTGATAAGACATATCAAGGTACCTGTGGTAAAATTTTCAGCTCTTGATTCACTATAATTATGGAGATACACTCTATGGAAGATAGGGTTTTTGACTAGTCCTGAAGCTAGTCAATAAATAGGTGTTCTAGGTAAAATAGTCATAACTTCTTCATAGAGAATCCAAATGAAGTGGGAAAAATTGAATTGGAAACAATACAGAGTGTAGTTTCTTGTGTGTGAGTTTCATAATCCTATGTTAAATATTGAGCATGGGGAATTATGTACAAGTCTGGTCTCCTAAATAAACCAGAATTGAACAAAGTCTACCATTCTCTCTATAACTTCTTTTCGGGGAGGATTCAAGGAGTGAAACTTGGAGAATTTTCAGAGAATACATTGAGTAATATTATATATAGGATCAAAGTATTCCAATAATTGAATAATTTCATAAATTGAAGAAGTCTTAGGAAGCATTATCAGGTTCTATGTGATGGTTGGTTGATGGTGATGATTTAATATAAAGTTTTATTATCTCTCATATATTCTTGGGTGGAAGGAAGGGGCAAGGATGGAGATTTAAATAATCTCTTGATATTGGAGGATTGTATCTTCCTCTTGGAGGTTTATCCCTCCCTTTACATTTGAAAGCTGTAGCTACCTTTGGAAGTCATTACTTCCCTTGAACAATAACTATTGATTATTTCTCATATTTTGTGCATGGTGTATTGTGGTGTATTGGTGTAACTCTTATACTATTGTTCATTTCTCATTGGATATAGTTGAATCATTTAAGTATAAGTTGAATTTTTTTTTAAATTGTACTTGATACTGATTCACCCCCCTCTCTGTATCAACAATTGGTATCAGAGTAGGTTGCCTTCAAAACAATTTAACCACTGAAAGGAAAATCCTGAGCAGAGATGGATGACAATGAGCACATTTCAAATGGGATTCAAAACTTTGACGGAATAAATTATGCATACTGGAGTGATAGAGTGAAAACTTACCTAACGAATTTGAAGTAGACATTTGGTAATTAATTGTAAATGGCTATGTAATCCCAAATAATGCTCCAACCGATCCAAATGAGAAGAATCTTATGAGTTGTAATTCAAAATCCAGACATGTTATTCTAGCAGCATTGGCACCAACTGTTGCTAGCAAAGTGGTGGGTTGCAACACTGCTAAAGAGGTATGGGACAAACTGAAGAGTATATACGAACGTGATCCAAAAGTTAAGCAGGTCAAGCTTCAACGACGTAGAGCAGAATTTGAAAATTTGAAGATGAATGAAAAGGAAGATATTGCAACCTATCTTCTTAGATTTGATGAAGTTGTTAATGCTTGGGAGGATTAGGTGAAGATATCGATGCATCATTGGTTGTACAAAAAGTGTTGAGATCACTTCTCTTGAAGTATGATACTAAGGTCTCCGCCATTGAATAAATTGGGACTTGACCAAAATGACAATGGATGAATTACATGGGTCTCTTATAGAATATGAAATGAGAATAGGTATAGAAAGTTACCAACCAAACAATGAAGCATCCTTTAAATCCATAAATAATACAAAATACAAGGATAATGACTTTGATGAAGAAATAACAAATTTTGTAAGAAGGTTTCAGAAGGGAAGTGGAAGATACAAAGGTAAGTCTCCTCTCAAATGCTTTAAATGTGGTAGAATAGGACATATTGTTGAAAATTGTTACTATAAAAAGAGAAGTCTCAACAATAAAAAGATATTATACTCCAAGGATGATGACATCTCCTCAGATGAGGGTGATGAAGAAGATAAGGATGGAGGAGAAGTCCTCTTCATAACCCAAGAAACCCAGGATGATGATCACAAGAATTATAAAGAAGAAGAAACCATTTGTGAAGAAGAGTCAGAAAAAGAAACCAACCTTGATTCCTTTTGGGGATACAAAGACAATGCAGAGAGCGAACAAGAAGTTGAGAATCTTGAAAAGTTGAATCATGTTGAAACTGAAAATAGCAAGCTTAGAAACACAAACATAATACTAAAAGGTGAATTGAGTAGTTGTGAAAAAGAGAATTACAAGATTGAAAATACCATTAATAGCTTGAAGGAACAATTAGAAGATTATGATAAATTGAAAGTAGAATTGGATCACACAAAAGGGGAGCTACTATTGACAACAGAAAAGTTGAAGAGGTTTGAAAAAAACACTGGAAAATTAGATGAGATCCTTAGCAATCAAAGATATCCAAATGACAAGACAGGACTAGGATACAATGATAGTTTGAAGACAACAAAACAAGAGAAGGAAGATGAAAATGATGAAACCAACACTCCATAACATGTTGAACAACAATATAGAAGACTAGAATTCAGAAGGAATGAGACATCAAGAAGATCCTCTCCCATTAGGTATGAAAGAAATCATTATGAAAGAAGCTATAGAAGAATAGATCGTGAACCCAAATGGACCACACCACAAAGAATATCACTTACTCCCAAGTATCAAAATTTCTTTCTTGGACATTTTTATACTTGTGGAAATTTTAGACACAGGGCAATCAATTGTAGAATCAATGAAAGGAATAACTATGCAAGCTACATGAATGGTGAAAATAGTAGATATGGAAATGTTCGTAGTCCATTTGACCCATTAATGGATCAAAATACTGTATGTTACAAGTGCAATAATCTTTGTCATAAAGCACAAGATTGCAGAGAGATGAAGGACGATAATCATATGCCAAATGTTTGTATACCAACTACAACATGGAAAAGGAAATAAATTCCACAAAATGAAAATTGTCAAATAACATTGGTTGCTAAAGAATGCAAAGAAGAAGATGAATGGTTCATAGACAGTGGGTGCTCATCTCATATGACCAGAGATCAAAGAAAATTTGTCATCTTGAAGAAAAAGGGTGGAAATGTTACATTTGGAGAAGACTCATCTACTAAAATACTTGGAAAAGGAATTGTAAATCTTGGAAGTGAAAATGTAAAAGAAAGATAAGTCCTATTGGTTGAAGAACTGAAGCATAATCTCCTCAGTGTCAGCAAAATATGTGATCAAGGATACACTCTTACGTTTGGCTCCTGAAAATGTAAAATCAGAAAAAATAACTCAGGAAGATTGGTTGCAACTGCAACAAGAAGACCGAACAACATATACATCCTAGACATGAAGAAGAGAGAGAAGATAGAAGCCACAGAAAAGGATTCCAAGGAAGA
>JZKD02S1742260.1:57900-70748 GCA_000966675.3 Picea glauca
TGCATGGTGTATTGTGGTGTATTGGTGTAACTCTTATACTATTGTTCATTTCTCACTGGATATAGTTGAATGGTTTAAGTATAAGTTGAAAAAGGTTTTAAATTGTACTTGATACAGATTCACCCCCCTCTCAGTATCAACAACAGTATGTTTCACAGTGACAGAATGAAAGTGTTCCCTCGTGTAGCATGGCCCGGCCATGGGTGGTCAGGGATGTTACGCTTGGTCTTAGATGGCAAGCTCTGTAATAACTGCTAATTCTATTCATCATTAACATTATAGATGCAAATTGGGTCTGAGTTGTCCGATGAGACTGGTTAACGAGGTATATCTATTGGGTGATCTTGAAATTTACTAAGCAAGTTGGTCAAGGATGTGACTGACTTCATACCTTACAATTTTACGGATGAGAATCCTGGCGCGAATACTAATGGAATCTTCACGTATCGCGACTTTATGGTTTAAGATATTTCAGATGGGTTAATGTAGCGGTAATAAAGGATATGGCTGGACTGATTTCATGTGGCACATGGACTAGGATTGCATCCAGATTCACTCTCCCTCTGACCACAAAGGGGTCCTCGTCACATTTAATGACTGTCATTAATAGATTCGTAGCTCTTCTGATCCTATGCTACTGAGTAAGAAGTTTTGCATGAAAAAAACACTTAGATAGAAAAATGAACTACATGTTGTGGCGCAACAATGCACACTTCGACTTTATTAACTGAATTCACAGAAATTGCAAAAACAAATTCAAATATAGCTACTACACATGCTCCTTTGGACTAGAGAAATAGTCCTTTAGCTCAGTTCTGATACATATAGGGTTTCAGGTGAGCACAATTCACCCATCCTGGCTGAAGTATACCATCCAGTTGCACGATTCTGACTGCTCCAGAAGGTCGGATCTCCGCAACTATAAATGGTCCCAACTAATGCATGCACAAATTGCCTGGATGTTTCTGCCTTTCTTTTTCAACTGATTGATGAAAGTATGCTAAAAAACTGGTCTCTTCAAGTTATTGCAATTCCATAAGCGTCTATGTGACTTATTCATCCTCGGGCATGTGTGTAATCTGTGTAATGTGTAGAATTAGGGTAATTAATTCTACAGGTACCACAACCTCTTTCCCATAGACTATACGAAATGGAGTATACTTGTGGAGTTTCTTTGTGGTTGTCTTGTAAACCCATAAAAATACTTGGACTCTGTCATCCCAATCTTCCCTGTTTGCGCAACAAACCTTCGTTAATCCTTTCTCCAGAATCTTGTTAAATGCTTCTACTGTTCCATTGGCTTGCGGATGATAGGGGCTACTTTTATGATGTTGGATCAAGAACTATGCTGTAATATTTTCTATTTTACTACTGATAAAATGACCACCCTGTTCACTGGTCAGAATCCCAGGACATCCAAACTAAGTGATAATACTTTCAAAAATAAAACTGGTAGTAGTATCGGTCAAGCAATCCTAAACAAATACTGATTCCAACCACCTTGTAAGGTAATTAGTTGCGTTAATAATATATCTGGCCTTTGAATGCTTAGCTCTAAGGTTGATTGGCCCAATGAATTCAACCACCCATTTCTCAAATGCTCGCAGAGCTCGAACTGGTTGAAGAGGCAATTCATCTTGTCCTGATGGCTTGCCTACTCTCTGACATACGTTGCAAGTTCTAGCATATGCCTTTACATCCTTGAAGAGTGTGTCCCACCATAATCTAGCTTGGAGGAATTTTTTCACAATGGCCTTTCCTCCAACATGGCCTTCCACAACTCCATTGTGGCACTCCCATAGTATGTCTTGTCTTTCATGATCTAAGAAACACCTCCTGAGGATACTATCTAGGCCCAACTTATACAATTTCCCCACAATAAATTGATATTCCGCTGCTCTAACCACCATATGATGTTTCTGAGTTGTGGAGTACGTTTCATGGCAGGCCCCTGTGCTTAAGAAGACTGTTATTTCTTCTAGGTATTCTGGTATGGCCTCAACCTGGAACATGTCTGCATCTGGGAGCTGGTCATCGAATTCTCCTCCACTTTCTCCTAATTCTAATCTAGACAGGTGGTCAGTGCCCAGGTTTCATCTTCCAGGTTTAATGATCACCTAAAATGAAAATTCCTAAAACAGTAACAACCATCAACAATTTCTTCCTTCCAAAACAGGCTTGTTAACTAGATATTTTAATGCAGAATAATCAATAAAGAACTTAAAATGAGAGACTAACAAGTAATGTCTAAACTTCTGTAGAGCATAAATCATAGCTAAATCGTCCCTTTTCGTGGTTGTATAGTTGCGCTCAGCTTGCGAAAACTTCCTGCTAGCAAAGTATATAGGATGATCCATGGCTCCATATCCTAGTTATGCTAAGATGGCTCCCAAGGAAATACATGATGCGTATACGTGCACATAAAATTCATTTTCCTAGTTCGGAAATATCAGAATAGGTGTTGTGTTGAGATTTTCCTTCAGGGTGTCGAACGCTTTATCACACTCTGGTGTCCACTGGAACACTTCTGACTTCTTTAGTAGATTTTATAGGGGTGCAGTAATGTTTTCATACCTTCTGATAAACCTACAATAGTACCCTGTGTGCCCCAACATGGAGCGCAATTGTTTGGCACTCGTAGGCGGTGGCATGTTAATAATAAACACAACTTTTGTCAGGTCTACCAGTACTCCTTCTCGACATACTATGTTTCCTAACAAATTTCCATGTGGCACACAAAAGATACACTTTATGAGGTTCAAGGATATCTACAATTATCTACATCTATCAAACATCAGACGTAGTAGCGCTACATGTTCCTTGAGAAGACTCTATACTATCCAATCGTCCATATAAAATTCTATACACTTGTGAATAAATTCTCAGAAAGATGTTATTACAATCCGGGAAAAAACTGTAGGGGCATTCTTTAGGCTGAAGGGCATCACGTTGTATGCAAATGACCCCCATTCTTTTATGAATGTGGTCTTGTTTTTGTATTCTTCAACAATCCTCACTTGGTGATACCCCAAAAATCCATCTGTGAATGAGTAAGAATCTTTCCCCGCAACTTGTTCTAGCACCTCATCAATAAAAGGTGTTGGGAAAGGGTCATTCAGATAGGAAGAGTTAAGGATTCTATATTCTACAAATACCCTAATGTCCTTTGTACCTTTCTTGCTCTGTATGACTATTAGGCTAACCCATTCTGCTTCTTCCATTGGAAAAATAAGTCCATCCTCAAGCATTTTGTTAATTTCCCTCTTAACCTTCTCTTTCACTCTGGGGTTAAGGAGATATGGTCTATGCCTTACAGGATATCATCCTAGTTTTAGTTCAATTTTCATCTCTCCCATAGCTCCTTCAGTCCCTTTCAGCTCTGAAAATGTCTTTGGGAATAGGTCCTCATACTCCTGCAACTAGATTTGTATTTCTTTCCTAGTTTGCTCATCCCAGTAATCTCCTACCATAGCTATATTAGGTTTCTCTATATTTCCTATATTGACTTTTCAAAACTTCAATGGATAATTATAAGAACTATAAGTCTGGATGGGTATGGTGTTCTGGTTTTCTCTACTTCCTTTTGTTTCCTTAATGGCTAAGTTTCTCAATTATTTTAAATCATCATGGTTTTCCAAATCCTTCTCAATATTATAGCATTCTATAGGTGTCTTGTCCGTGTCTAGGTGAAGGTTAGAATGAAGTGCTTAGATATGTTTTGCACATACCACTGGGTCTGATTTCCATTCCCCAGCATCAGTAAAAAGGAATTCTTTAATTCTTTGTAGGACTATCTTAAGCTTAGGGTACTTACTTGTAAACAATAAGTCCTTGTAAAATTCATCTGCCAATGTTTGCCAGTCATTGGTCTATCTTCTAGTTTCTTCATGCATGTACCAAGATTTAGGAATTGGACCTAGCGAATGGGGAAATACTTGAACCCACAAGCAAGATGGTATTTCCGCAACTTTCCACTATCTCACGCACTGTTCAATATGTTCTTTAGGATCCGATTGTCCATTGAACAATTGCACAACTTGGAAATCTGTCTGCATCTGTCATTCTAGTTGCTCCTTATCTTGAAATCTATATTAGATAGCTTGCTTCACAACTTCCCAGTTCTTAATCAACGCTTTGTGACTATTCCACCATCTAGTAAGGGTTTTCTGGAGGGCTAAGTCTAGAACTGAAATCCTTTGATCCTCCGCTATATCTTCTTCCATGTTGACCACAAAATTGTCAACTTCTGAGGTACCATCATATATCGGGTGTTCTCTGACCTTGGTTCGAACTCATCTAGTTTCTTTGAAAGTTGCGCATCTTCTTGAAAATATTTCGTATGAACCTTGATGCCAACTGTCAAATGCTAGTTTTGAATCTTCGTCCGTCGATTGTATGCTTCTATGATGCAGGAGCATCACCAGCACATCAAGCGAGCCAGCGCAGAGCGGAAGATAGCTGGGAAAGCCAGCACACATTTTTGAAAATACTTTGAAATTGTTGCGCAGATCTTTAATGAAGTCATTTATGAAGGAGGTGCACTTGTATATTGTAATGGACCTTGAGCAGATAGCTCTCGTCCTTAGATAGATAGTCGGCATTTAATTTAGTTAATGCTGGTAGATAGGATTTTAATTGTAGATTTGATAGCTTTAGAGTCCAAGAGGGAAAATGGATATAGACACCCTCATTGTATCATTGTATTATTATTTAGGAGCAAGAAGAAGAGAAGAGCATGCAGAGAGTTGTATGAAGAACACCCATGCATAGATATTGAATTAATAAAAGAAAGCTTTGATTCAATTTCATGGTTATGGGTTATGCTCATGAATATTTGCTTCCTGTCATGCATTTGCTTTTATATGTTGTGTATGTGATTTCATGGTAGAATTGAAGTCTGAGAGGGTGAGAGAATGAGTTTCAATTGTTTCTCTAATTGAGCCAGAGAATTCCTGCAAGGAGTGCAGATGAATTGTTCGCAAGGAGGGCATTGACAGAAGGGTTTGATTAGAGTCAGCTTTTGTTCTCATTCCCCTGAAGGTGCAGTTAGGCACAGTGCCATGCAAGGAGTCTGAAAGCCAAGGGAAAAGCCTCAAGGTTGCGAACCTAAGTAAAGCTTTGAAAGACTGCTGCTGCAGGTGTGCGCAGAGTCGAGAGACTTCAACACTCAGAAGTTGTTGAAGGTTTGCCGCAAGGAGTGTGTGCAAGGAGTTCTCAGAAGGACTTGAGAAGTTGAGAATAAGATCAGGAGGAGTGGAGCCTTCAAATCTGTTGAAGGACTGCATAGGAGGTTTCACGTTAAGGAAATCTTCAAGGAGGGGAACGATGGTCAAGATCTGTGGAGGGAATTCAAGAAAATCCTAGCGACCATCAGATTTAGCAGGAGTTGCAAAGGGGTCAACACTAGTGTGCAGAGGAGAAGTCCCAGACAAGTCATCGGGATATTGAAGTCATCGAAAATTTCGAGGGTGCAGAATCACGACATCAAGAATCGCGACCTGCGATATCCCGATAGGCTCAGAACCGTCCATCATGTGGGATGTGTGTCAAGAGATCTCGAAGAGTCGGAGTTCGGGGCATCGGAGTTTTCGGAAGCAAGAAACTCTTGCAACTTGAAGTCATGATCCGCGATATCCTGAAGGGATAGTCGTGTGGGCCACAACGAGGGATAGTGGAGGACAGGTGTCATGACGAGTCGGTGTATCGACATATCGGGAGTCGGGGACTAGTGAGGTAAGATATTTTTGACATCGTAAGCGCCGAAGTCCTGACAGAAGGATTCCCGATAGGAATAGGAGGGTGTTGACAATTACCCATTGGATTTTGGGGTATTGTGAAGCACGAGGAATGTGACCACAAGACTCACGAAATCGCGAAGTCTAATTTCCCGATTACTAGGGGAGGTCACTTGAAGAGTTACTGTGGGTAAGGAAAATTCCCGACAGGGGATTAGAGGAACCTTTGAGTTCTTCGGGCTGAGAGAGGAAGAAGGTCCCGAGGAAGCGGGTGTGCTCCGAGGAGTGCGTACTACACCAAGTGGTATCAGAGTAGGAATAGTTCTTTGCTTTTTGTAGCAAAGAAGAAGAGGAAATTCACCATGTCGCCCAGAAGAGAAAGATAGTCACCTGATCCAGAAGATAGGGAGGTGCGGAGAAGAGGCAGGCAGGTAGTCAATCCAGAAATGGAGAGGCAGATGAGAGATCTCTGAGTTAGACTCGAGGATATGGAGACAGTGCAAAGACGCACAGCCAGTGCAGGGGATCTTAGTGATTCCGATGGTGAGATAGAGGCTGAACGCGAGGAGGAAGTTACAACTGAAGATGCATCAAACGAGCGTTTGATCAAAGCTATCGACAGAATGGGTGCGAAGGCAAAGATGGATATTCTAGTTTACGAAGGGAATCTAGATGCAGAAGAGCTACTGGATTGGATTAGAGCTCTTGACACCTACTTCGACTATGAAGATATCGAAGAGGACAAGAAGGTCAGACATGCTGTCACGCACTTGAAAGGGCATGCATCATTGTGGTGGGATGAGCTACAAGCAGATAGACACTGCAAGGGCAAGCAGAAGATTAAAAGCTGGGATCGAATGATCGCGAAGATGAAAGCAAAATTCATCCCGAGAGACTATCAAATTACTCTGTTCAGGAGGATGCAGAACCTGAGATAGAAACTGATGACAGTGAAAGAATACACTGAAGAATTCTATTTACTGAACATCAGAGAAGGTCATCGGGAGAGCGATGATGAGAAAGTTGCCAGATACCTGAATGGTCTAAGATACGACATTTAGGATGAATTAAGCATGGTTACCATCAGGATGGTGGAGGATGCTTATCAAATGGCTCTGAAAGCTGAAGATAAGTTGAGCCGTAAGCAAGGTCAGTGAGGGCGAGGCAGAAGTTAGCCTAGAGGCAAAGCAGTTGCCCAGGAGAAATACTAGAAGCCCAAGGAGGAATGGAAGAAACCTCAGGGTAAAGTTGAAAGAGGTGGGACCTCACAGCGAGTACCATACGTTGAAAAAAGAGGGTAGCATACAGAGCAGAGCGGAGGATATAATGACAACAACTCTTTTCCTTGTACTAGAGGTAGAGGAAGAGGAAGAGGTGGAGTAATCACATGCTTCACATGCGGAAAGAATGGGCACAAATCTTACGAGTGTCCAGAGAAAAAGAAGGACATTGGAGAAGCTCACATCACAGAAGCACAGAGGTGAGATGTTGAGGCAGAAGACGAAGAAGGAGGAAGATTGCTGATGATGTGAAAATTCCTTTTGACACCTGAGAAGGAGGTGTAGGAAAGTTCATTCCAAAGGACTAGACTATTCAGAACAGCTTGCAATACCAAGGATAGGGTGTGCAAGGTCATTGTTGATAGTGGTAGCACGGATAATCTCGTATCTACAGAGATGGTATAAAAGCTGGAGCTGGAGATGATTGATCATCCAAGCCCATATAGAGTTTCGTGGCTACAAAAAGGACACCAGGTAACTGTTACTAAACAATGCTTGGTCGAATTCAAAATAGGAGGATATAATGATAAGATTCTATGTGATGTTATTCCCATGGATGTATTTCATTTATTGCTGGGTAGACCATGGCAATATGACAGAAATGTGATTCATGATGGGAGAATGAACACATATACCCTAGAGAAGAATGGGAGAACCCATATGTTGCTTCCGATAAAAGATAAGGAGGTGAAGCCGTAGGTGAGCAACACAGTACTTCTCATGAGTGGGAAGGAGCTTCTTACAGAGGTAAAGAAGAAAGAAGATCCACAATTCTTTGTGGTTAGGAAACCGAGGATTGTTCTGACTAGCACAAGAGTGGATGATCTACCAGATGAGATTTAGGAACTACTGGAAGAGTTCGTTGATATCATAGTGGACGAATTACCTCATTCCTTTCTACCGACGAGGAGTGTGAGTCATCATATTGATCTCATACCAGGGGCTAGTTTTCTGAACAAATCCACATACAGATTGACACCGCAAGAAAATGAAGAGGTCAAGAAGTAGGTCCAAGAGTTGTTGGACAAAGGGTTGGTCAGAGAAAGCTTGAGTCCATGTGTTGTTCCAATAGTGCTCAGTCCGAAAAAAGACAGAGGTTGGAGGATGTGTACCGACTCAAGAGCGATTAACAAGATAACCATCAGGTACAGGTTTCCACTGCAGAGGATGGATGATCTAATGGATTGCCTGAGTGGGGCAAGGTATTTTTCAAAGATTGATTTGAAAAGTGGATATCACCAGATTCACATGAGAGAGGGTGATGAATGGAAGACAGCGTTCAAGACAAACTAAGGTTTGTATGAATGGCTAGTCATGCTGTTTGGCTTGACGAATGCACCAAGTACCTTTATGAGGTTGATGAATGAAGTCCTGAGGGAATTCATCGGAAAGTTCATCATTGTATATTTGGATGATATACTGATTTACAGTAAATCAGAGGCTAAACATTTGAAGCATTTAGCCATTGGGATGAAGAAGCTACAATAGGAGAAGCTGTTGATTAATATGAGGAAATATTCATTCATGAAGACAGAGCTCATTTACTTGGGTTTTGTTATTTCAGCGAATGAGTTGAGAATGGATCCGGATAAGGTAGAAGTGATCAAGAATTGGCCATCACCGAGGAATATTTTTGAGGTGAGAAGTTTTCATGGTTTGGCTAGTTTCTACCAAAAGTTCATCAGGAATTTCAATGGAATTAGCGTATCGATGATGGAAACGGTGAAGAAGCGGCATAAATATTTTCATTGGACAGCAGAGGCTGAGAAGAGCTTCAATTTGTTGAAGCGGAAGATTAAGGAACAACCGGTTTTGGTGTTGTTGGATTTCCTGAAGACATTTCAGGTTAAATGTGATGCAAGAGGGTTTGCCATAGGAGCGGTCTTGAGTCAGGAAGACAGACCAATTGCATATTTCAGCGAGAAGTTGGATGAGGCAAAGGTGAAGTACTCCACGTATGATAAATAATTTTATGCTATCATTGTAGTGTCCCCAAGGCCGAGCCTTGTTACAGATCATGATATATACAATGAATTGTAAATGTGTTCTATAGGCTGGTGAGCCAAGTTTTGTATAAGCCGGAAGGCTTATGTGTTTGTAGGCCAGGAAGCCTAAGTGTTTGAAGGCCAGGAGCCTGTTTTTGTACTTGTATGTATGCAGAATAATCAATAAAATATAAACATCGCCAGGTGCAGACCGACCACAATGAATGAGTGAAGGGGGACTGAGCATCCACAAAGTGGGCAAGGAACTAGGGGCTGGAAGGTGGGAAAGGGGCTGAGTGTTGAGCCTAGGGACTAAGCCTCGGGGGGGCTTAGGCCTGGAATAATATTTTAATATTATTTCCTAAAAATCCATGTGAATGTTATTTTATCCTAAGTTCCTAGCAAAAAGGAAAGGCATGTATAGGGAGGCATGCGGATGGAACGCATGCAGTTCCCAGGGTGACAAATGTCCACCCTGACGCATGCAAATAAAATAGAAAGGAATAGCCATGGGAGGGGATCTCTGGCATTCCATTCGACCTGACTGCCCTGAGTAGGAGCGATAGGAGCCAGTCTGCAAGAGACCTTGTGTATGTCTGTTACAGAGAGGAAGCTTGTGTTGGGTGCTGAAGAATGCATGTTTACCCTTGTTCAGAGCCATGGAGTATGTATGTGAGAGAAAACTAGTGTGTGCATTCACCGAACGAAATGTCCATGTCAATTTCTGGGAAGAGTCTCTGTTTTCCCAGGAAAAGCTGAGCGAGCTTGTGCATGGAACCTTGTTCTGAAATCTCGACTGTGAGAACATCCTGTGACTGCTGACCCGGTTCTTGGGAACCCTGTGTTTATTGTGGCACGCAGTTCTGGACTGCGTGAGGCTTGTTGGCCTGTGAGCAACTCTTTCCGGGTGAAAGAGTTTGCTGGAAAGTGGTTTCTTCTAGAGAGTGCCCAGCACTAGCTACGGGCTCTGAGACTTCCTGATCCGGCCTATTGCCGAGACCCAGAGAGGGAGGTTAGCATCGATGGATTGTGCATGTGAAGGTGTATACTCCCGGGTGGAACAGGCATGTGGGGAATGAGAGTCTGGCAGTAGTGGGCGTAAGATGGCATCTTTGGGAAGAATCCTTCTAGATATTCCTGTGTTGTTTTCCCTGTAACCTCAGCCTAGCCTAGGATTCCTTGCCATGGGTTGGAGCTCAGTCCTAGCTCGGGGGTGATCCACTGTTGCGATGATGAGCAGTGTGGTCTAAGGCTGGGAGGTTCGTGGAAGGCCTGCACTTGGTTGGTGGAGTTCACCACTGTTACAAGATAAGTATCTAACTATGTTCTTCTCACATTTTGGCATGACTGTGCTGTATATATTATCATGTTTTCCGCTGTGTATATGAACTAGTATGAAGTGCTATTAATTGTTAATTATGGCAATAATTCATATGAATACTCTGTGTAGAATGTGTTTACTTGTTTAAATGCATGTGGAGTATATACTGGACTGTATGTGTTATGTGAAAAGTGTGTACAGATTGTTACATAGTGCACTAAAAGCCTTGGTAAGCAAAAAGGTACACTACAAATTGGTATCAGAGCCAAGGTTTCGACACTGAGCCTAGATGGGCCAGTGGAGTGGTCTTTGGACTGAGAATGCGAGGGGGAATTGAGTCGGGAGGACCAATTTCGGACCCTGGTTTGCTCTGAAGCGTCAAAGAGACACTTGACGAGTTTTTATTAAGAACTGAGGAAGTATAGCAGAGCTATGAAACTGCAGGCTGGTGTGGTCTATGACCACGGGGAGACAGTTCTCTACACCAATGGTGTTAGAACCTTAGGATCTGTTCAGGAGGGAAGGCGAGCCTCGTGACCATCAGATCTGGAAAAATGTACATAGGAATTAAAATTCCTTTTGAAGTACATAGGAAGTGTGGAAATCGCGATATGCAAAATTCCGAGTTGGTTAGGAACCGTCTGAGTCGTCAGATCTTGGCCGAAAAACCCGTCAGCCGTAGGATCTGTCGGGAGATTTCCGGAGGTTAAACCTCAGAGACTAGGGGCGAAAGAGCCGAAATAGATCTAGACCATATGTAAAACGGAGGACACATGTCGTGTGATTTTCCATCTCGGAAAAAAATCAGAAATCGCAATATCGGAGTCACGAAGGAGGTCGGGAATTTTCATGGTAAAAGTCTTGAGAACAATTAGAACGGTCCATCTTGAGGAGGACGTGTGGTAGCAATCGGAGTCATCGGGAAAAATCCAGACAAGGGAGTCATCTATCGGTATTTGGGTCATCGGGATATCGGGAAACGTAGGGACAAGAAGTCCATGCATTGAGAAACTCCGAACCCTGAAACCCTGATGAGAGGTTTGACTACGGTCATGAGGTAGAGGTCACATGGTCCAGGAGCTAAGCCAGGAGGGCTAACATGTGAGGGACGCGTCGGGATTCGGAGAATCACGAATCCTGAGGACATGTGCTTTTGGACATTGGGAAGTCCAAAACCTTGATAAGATTAAAAGACTGGGGTCTTATGAGAGGCGGTAACATGGACCTCGACATAGCCGGGGGGCTAAGGCAAAGGTGCATCGGAAAATCGGAGATCGGGAGTTTGTGAGGACTAGAACTCATGTCGTCGGGGATCACGAAACCCCGACACCTGAAGCTTCAATCAGGAGATGTGCCATGTAGACACATGAAGAGTACCACGTGCCAGCGAGTGGTAGTACAAGACAAGAGTGGTGGGACCCTAATGACGTCACCGAAGGTGACGAGGATCCTCCGAAACACACCATGTACCACTACGGTTGAGGGAGACAGTTGTGCTGTAGACCCGTAGAATAAGGTAAATCGGAATTTCGGAAGTCGGGGGTGGGGAAGGAGAGTGAAACGGGAGTTCTACAGTACCGAAACTCCGAAACCCCAAAACTCAAGGTTTCGAAAGTTCCGAAATACTGAAAAATGATGTTTCGAACACCCGGAAAGAATAGAGCTGAACAGAGCTCAGAAAATTCGTGAAATTGAAAACACTTTCTTAAACTTGATTGTCACAAAGGATGAGAAATTGTCAAGAAAATGAAGGCTCGACAAATTCGAGCCGTCTGCGCATTATATTGCAGAAGACTGACGAGTGCCAGAACTATTTGGAAATTGCCTCAAACGCAAAGAAATGGGAGAGATACATAATACTTCCAGTTCAAGAAAACTTGTTTAAAACGAAATGTCTTTTATTTTGTCCGAATTGGTTTATAAATATTGTGGATTGTTCGTGAAGGTTTAATGGCCTGACAAATTTCAAATTCAATTGCACAGAGTGCGTGTGCAGAGTTCAATGAAGGCCAGAACCCCAGTTAATCAACATCGAGTATGGAGTGGGGAAGACTGCAGATTACCCCCGAAAAAGAAAATGAACAAAAAGGAAAGGATGTTAACCTGGGAGTCGAAGGATCAAACTCCAATGAACATGGAAAAGAAAAGGATAAGGAAGAACACATAATGAAAATCCTTCAAGGATTGCAAAGAGAGGCCAAAGCTCACCGAGATGATAGCCGAAAACTCATGAAGGTCAGGGACCGACAAGGTGCATTAAATTTAAAATTTTTGAAGAGTCTGGAAATAATAGAGAAGAAACTCAAGAAAGGAAGAGACTCAAGTACGACAGGGAGTCGTAGAACCCATGGGAGAAGAAGTAGGTCGAGGAGTGGTAGCCGAAATCTTAGTCGCTCCCAAAGACGTTCGGATAGTAAGACACACAGTAGTGCAAGCCCGTCCCCTACCAGAAAACATCGAAAATCTGGAAAGGAGGAATTGAAAGGAGAAATGAACAAGATTAAGCCTCCCACATTTGATGGAGAAC
>JZKD02S1742260.1:73435-88153 GCA_000966675.3 Picea glauca
AAGATTTTGTGGGCCATTTGAGATCCTGGAAAGGATTGGGCCAGTTGCATACATGCTTGCATTACCTGCATCTATGACTGTACATAATGTGTTTCATGTTTCACTGCTTAAGAAAGATGTACCTGATGCTAATCATGTTATTGATTTGACTGTGATTCAGGTGGAACCAGAAGGTGTCCTGCAAGTACATCCTATACGCATATTGGACAGGAAAAGAAAACAACTCCGGAATCGAGCTATAGAGCTTGTAAAGGTCCAGTGGACCTGGTACGGTCCTGAGGACGTGACATGGGAGCATGAAGATGTTATGCGGGCAGAGTACCCGCACCTTTTTGAAAATTTTGAAGAACTTACAGATGCGATGTAAAGTTGCACTGAGGACAGTGAAAAAATAAGGGAGGGGGATTGCAGTGTCCCCAAGGCCGAGCCTTGTTATAGATCACGATATATACAATGAATTGTAAATGTGTTCTATAGGCTGGTGAGCCAAGTTTTGTATAAGCCAGAAGGATTATGTGTTTGTAGGCCAGGAAGCCTAAGTGTTTGAAGGCCAGGAGCCTGTTGTTGTACTTGTATGTATGCAGAATAATCAATAAAATATAAACACCGCTAGGTGCAGACCGACCATGATGAATGAGTGAAGGGGGACTGAGCATCCAAAGAGTGGGCAAGGAACTAGGGGCTAGAAGGTGGGAAAGGGGCTGCGTGTTGAGCCTAGGGGCTAAGCCTAGGGGGGGCTTAGGCCTGGAATAATATTTTAATATTATTTCCTATAAAGCCATGTGAATATTATTTTATCCTAAGTTCCTAGCAAAAAGATTAGGCGTGTACAGGGAGGCATGCAGATGGAACACATGCAGTTCCCAGGGTGACAAATGTCCACCCTGACGCATGCAAATAAAACAGAAAGGAACAGCCGTGGGAGGGGATCTCTGGCATTCCATTCGACCCGACTGCCCTGAGCAGGAGTGGTAGGAGCCAGTCTTTAAGAGACCTCGTGTATGTCTATTATAGAGAGGAAGCCTGTGTTGGGTGCTGAAGAATGCGTGTTTACCCTTGTTCAGAGCCATGGAGTCTGTCTGTGAGAGAAAACCAGTGTGTGCATTCCCCGAACGAAATGTCCATGTCAATTTCTGAGAAGAGTCTTTGTTTGCCCAGGAAAAGCTGAGCGAGCTTGTGCGTGGAACCCTGTTCTGAAATATCGACCATGAGAACATCCTGTGACTACTGACCCGATTCTTGGGAACCCTGTGTTTGTTATGGCATGCAGTTCTGGACTGCGTGAGGCTTGTTGGACTATGAGCAACTCTTTCCAGGTGAAAGAGTTTGCTGGAAATTGGTTTCTTCCAGAGAGTGCCCAGCATCAGCTACGGGCTCTGAGACTTCCTGATCCGGCCTATTGCCGAGACCTAGAGAGGGAGGTTATCATCGATGGACTGTGCGTGTGAAGGTGTATACTCCCAGGCGGAACAAGCATGTGGGGAATGAGAGTCTGGCAGTAGTGGGCATAAGATGGCATCTTTGGGAAGAATCCTTCTAGATATTCCTGTGTTGTTTTCCCTGTAACCTCAGCCTAGCCTAGGATTCCTTGCTGTGGGGTGGAGCTCAGTCCCAACTCAGGGGTGATCCATTGTTGCGATGATGAGCAGTGTGGTCTAAGGCTGGGAGGTTCGTGGAAGGACTACACTTGGTTGGTGGAGTTCACTATTGTTACAAGATAAGTATCTAAGTATGTTCTTATCACATTTTGGCATGACTGTGTTGTATATATTATCATATTTTCCGGTGTGTATATGAACTAGTATGAAGTGCTATTGATTGTTAATTATGGCAATAATTCATATGAATACTCTGTGTAGAATGTGTTTACTTGTTTAAATGCATGTGGAGTATATATTGGACTGTATGTGTTATGTGAAAAGTGTGTACAGATTATTACATAGTGCGCTAAAAGCCTCGTTAAGCAAAAAGGTACACTACAATCATACAGGCGTTGAAGAAGTGGAGGCATTGCTTGATCCCAAAAGAATTTGTATTGTACAGTTATAATCATGCATTACAGTTTGTGACTCGATAGGAGAAGTTGAATCAGAAACATGTTAAATGGGTAGAGTATATGCAGAATTTCACATTTGTGATTAAGCATATTTTGGGTACTGCTAACAAAGTGGCTGATGCTTTGAGCAGGAAGTGTTTGTTGTTGCAGGAATTCCGAATCAAAACATTGGGCTTTGAAAATCTCAAGGACATGTATGTAGGAGATGCAGATTTTGCAGAAGCATATGAAGCAGTTGAGAATCCAGTTCTCAGAGACAGAAGCCCTTGTATAGATTATATGATTCAGGAGGGATTGTTGTTCAGAGGCAATCGACTGTGTATTCCGAAATGCTCCATGAGGGAGAACTTGTTGAAGGAGAAGCACAGTGGTGGATTGGCAGGACACTTTGGCCATGACAAAACATTCGCGAAGCTGAGCGAATCATATTTTTGGCCAGGAATGCAAGCATATGTCAAGAGGTTTGTTGACAGGTGTAGAGTTTGCCAGCATTCGAAGGGGAGAAAACAAAATGCAGGTTTATATCAGCCATTGCCCATACCAAAGAGGCCATGGGAGGCGATCAGCATGGATTTTGTATTGGGGTTGCCGAGGATGAAAAGAGGTGTTGATTCGATCTTTGTGGTAGTAGATAGGTTTTCTAAAATGGCACATTTCATCCCATGCCAGAAGACCAACGATGCGACACACATCGCAAATATGTTTTTCAAAGAGGTCATTCGACTTCATGGACTGCCGAAAAGCATAGTTTCGGACAGGGATACAAAATTCATAGGACATTTTTGGAGGACCTTATGGAAGAAGCTAGGAACTAACTTAGCATTTAGTTTTGCTTATCATCCGCAGATGGATGGACAGACAGAAGTGGTCAACAGAAGTCTGGGAGACTTGCTGAGAAGTTTGGTGACGGAGCACCATAGCAGCTGGGATAACATATTTCCACAGGCAGAGTTTGCATACAACGACTCAGTGAACAGGAATACAGGAAAAAGTCCATTTCAGGTTGTATATGGGATGCAGCCGAGAGGAGTTTCTGAATTGATAGATTCAGAACAAAGTGCGACTAGCAGTGCTAGTGCAAAAGAGTTCGCTGATACGATGAAAGAAATTCACAACAGGGTGAAGGAACGACTGCTGAAATCAAATCAGGAGTACAAGCGCAGAGCAGATCAACATCGGAGACAACTTCAGTTTTAGGTTGGTGATCTAGTTCTAGCACATTTAAGGAAGGAAAGGTTCCCAAGGGGAACATACAATAAGTTAAAAATGAAGAAAATCAGGCCATGCAAGGTCTTGAGAAAGTTTGGGGAAAATGCTTATGAGATCGAGTTGCCGGATGGCATCGGAATATCTCCGATATTCAATATCGCAGATTTATACCCATATAGGGCTAGAGAAGTAGAGACTGGAGATGAAGAACCAGTGATCCAGTGGATGAAACAGATGCCAGTTGCAGAGAAGCCACAGATAGAGTGCATACTGGACAAGAGAGTGGGTAAGAAGACCAGGAGGAAAGAATACTATGAGTATCTGGTCAAGTGGAAGAATCATCCAGTGGAAGATGCCAGCTAGGAGAGTGAAGCAGAAATACAAAAGCATGGACAGACCGTGCAGGAGCCCATGAAAGTTTTCAAGCCGAGGAGAATGATGCAGGAGCATCGCCAGCACATCAAGCGAGCCAACGCGGAGTGGAAGACAGTTGGGCAAGCCAACACACATTTTTGAAAATACTTTGAAATTGTTGCGCAGATCTTTAATGAAGTCATTTATGAAGGAGGCACACTTGTATATTGTAATGAACCTTGAGTGGATAGCTCTCATCCTTAGATAGATAGTTGGCATTTAATTTAGTTAATGCTGGTAGATAGGATTTTAATTGTAGATTTGATAGATTTAGAGTCCAAGAGGGAAAATGGATATAGACACCCTCATTGTTTCATTGTATTATTACTCAGGAGCAAGAAGAAGAGAAGAGCATGCATAGAGCTGTATGAAGAACACCCATGTACAGATATTGAATTAATAAAAGAAAGATGTGATTCAATTTCATGGTTATGTGTTATGCTCATGAATATTTGCTTCCTGTCATGCATTTGCTTTTAGATGCTGTGTATGTGATTTCAGGGTAGAATTGAAGTCTGAGAGGGTGAAAGAATGAGTTTCAATTGTTTCTCTAATTGAGCTAGAGAATTTCTACAAGGAGTGCAGTTGAATTGCCTGCAAGGAGTGCGTTGACAGAAGGGTTTGATTAGAGTCAGCTTTTGTTCTCATTCCCCTGAAGGTTCAGTTAGGCACAGTGCCACGCAAGGAGTGTGCAGGCCAAGGGAAAAGCCTCAGGGTTGCGAACCTGAGCAAAGCTTTGAAAGACTGTTGCTGCAGGTGTGCGCAGAAACAAGAGACTTCAACACTCAGACGTTGTTGAAGGTTTTCTGCAAGGAGTGCGCACAAGGAGTTCTCAGAAGGACTTGAGAAGTCGAGAACAAGCTCAGGAGGAGTGGAGCCTTCAAATCTATTGAAGGACTGCATAGGAGGTTTCACGTCAAGGAAATCTTCAAGGAGGGGAACGACGGTCAATATCTGTGGAGGGAATTCAAGAAAATCCCGGTGACCATCAGATTTAGCAAGAGTTGCAAAGGGGTCAACACTAGTGTGCAGAGGAGAAGTCCCGGACAAGTCATTGGGATATTGAAGTCATCGAAAATTTCGAGGGTGTAGAATCACGACATCAGGAATCGCGATCTGCGATATCCCGATAGTGTCAGAACCGTCCATTGTGTGGGATGCATGTCAAGAGATCCTGAAGAGTCGGAGTTCAGGGCATCGGAGTTTCCAGAATCAAGAAACTCTTGCAACTTGAAGTCACGATCCGCGATATCCCAAAGGGATAGTTATGTGGGCCACAGTGAGGGATAGTGGAGGACAGGTGTCGTGACGAGTCGGTGTATTGGCATATCGGGAGTCAGAGACCAGTGAGGTAAGATATTTTTGACATCATAAGTGTCACAGTCCCGACGGAAGGATTCCTGATAGGAACAGGAGAGTGTTGACAAATACCCATTGGATTTCAGGGTATTGTGAAGCACGAGGAACGTGACCACAAGACTCACGAAATCGCGAAGTCTGATTTCCCGATTACTAGGGGAGGTCACTTGAAGAGTTACTGTGGGTACGGAAAATTCCCGACAGGGGATTAGAGGAACCTTTGAGTTCTTCGGGCCGAGAGAGGAAGAAGGTCCTGAGGAAGCGGGCGTGCTCCGAGGAGTGTGTACTGCACCATTCTCCAACTTACTGATCCATCACCAATAGCATTTATGTATTATTTTCTTGTACATGTTGTTACAACATATAATTGATCCAAATCTTCTCCTTCCATGTTTTTTTCCATTGGCTCTGTCTATCAAGGGCCTACATATGAATTCAAGGGTTGAACCACTTTTATTCTGTTTGCCACAAATTGCATAGTGTCTCTCTTTAGGTCAATCAACACATAGTTATCGTAAGCCCAATCAATACCAAATAGTGCAAGATAAGGGTCCTTATCCCCCATGATTTTTATCACCTCAAAATCGGCTACAGTCTTCACTCCCACAACATCTATTTTCACATTCTCCAGTCTTCCTATTGGAAAAACACAATATTGATTGGTCATTCTTAGCTGGATTGGGGAATATGTCAACCGGGGTTTCCCTAAAGCTTCCCAAGTATTTTGAGGTAGTATGTTAGCATTAGATCCTACATATAACCTAACATCCTTAATCTCAAACTCATCTAGTTGGGATGCTAATCTAATATATTTCCCAAACTGTATTTTCCTTCTTTACACTCTTTGGGTATTCTTCTCAGGAAGATTAGTCCTTATTCTGGCTTCTGGAGATTCTTCAATTACTAGGACTAGGTACAGAACATTGCACAACTTTTCTTTCAGCTGATCATTCCCAAGAATATCAGAAAATAACTGAAACCAAAGGTCAAATACATTTTGTGACTGCCCAGGTTGTCTTATCAGGACTACAGGGTTTCAAGGTGCAGGGGGTGAAGTAGGGACTTGCACACTCTTAGGATAAATGATAGGATGAGGGGGTTTTTTTTCCATCTAAGGGCTAGGGATACTCTGGAATAGTTCTATTGAATTTTTAAAGAATAACTTTTGTTTCAAAGGATCATACATGTCCTCCTTAGGTGCTCTGCGCCAGTATTTTCTCCTCCTCGAGTAATGATATTAAGGTTGGGTAGTTGTCCTTTAATGACTCTATTTATCTCTAATATTATAAGATTAGTTCCTCATTTACGTACCTGATCTTCCCATTTTTCAATTAGCTCTGGGTAGTCTTCAGTTGGATGCCCATTGGTTCTACAGTGAGAGCACCATGGTCACCTCGGGTGAGGAAAATCCCTAGCCATGTGGCCTTGCTCATCACGGTTGTAGAATATACTTGGTCCTCTTCCCCCATTTCTCCCTCCTCTGAAGTCTCCTCCAACTCCACCTCCTTGACCTCTTCCCAGTCCCTGAGGGGTTTCATTCACCCTGAATGATGTTCGATCCAGTCTGTCTGCAAGTGCATCCAACGCTCTACACTTGTTTGTAGCATGTGTGGTAAATGTGAAAAACTCACAATGCACAATATTAGGTATTGTTGAATACTTCTGAATAATGAGGCATTGTCTTGGCCCATGCCCATGAATTCAGAAAATCTTGCAATACTCAACTGACGATGATGCTTGATTACCTAGAAAAGCATGATATGGGGTTGGGGTATGTGTTATCACATATTCCTATCAAGACCTTCGGGGTCTGTGTTTTCTTCCCGTGTTTGTGATTTTTCTTGTCTTCTCCCCTTCTGTCGACCCAATTTTCGTTTTCCTTTCCCATTTCAGCATGTCTTTCTCTTTCATTTTCAGTCATCCTTCTTGATCGAATAGTCTTTCCATGTCAACATGACTGGAAGAGATCAGCCCTAAATTCCTCGATCTCTTTTGAAGGTCAATCCCTCCTCCTTTTACCTCCATCACTGAACCTTTTCCTTCCCAAGCCTAAGTCTGGTCGGCCAAATCCCCATTTCCACTGTCTGCAACACTAAGAGCAGCTGAAAAACGACACAAAGAAAGTGAGCGAGCAAAGACCAGTTTCAACGGTGAGGATCTATCATCAAGGCAGATCGACGGTCATCGGGTATACCGGAGCCTTGGAGTTGCCCAAGGTTTAGCGCCAAGGCGCATCCCTAATGGCCAAAGTCACGATTTAATTTGCGCCATCCAATCCAAGTGGGGGACAGGTGGAAACCGATTGTGTGATCTTGAGAGTCAGAATTTCGAGGTTTCTGTTAGCAAGTGTACCCACAACCTTATGCCCCAAAATGTGAAGCCCAAGTAGCCTGGCCTATGGTCATAGCCCAGGGTCATATTGAAAGGAGTGGGCCAGTGAAGACGAGGGGCGCATGGCCACGGTGGACCCATAGTGAAACGATAGACATGCCAATCTGGGTCATTCAAGCAATAGACACATGGTGCGTTATTACATCCCATCGCGATTTTGACTATCGCAATTCTAAGAGACAAGGGGTTGCTCCTCTCCATTGTACATATGTGAAAGTGAAACCACGAAACATCGTGGGGGGGGTTTGGGCCCATGGTCCTAGCGCCCAGTCATATGGAAGGTGGGTCAAAAACTTGGGACCTTCGGGGAATCATCGTGGCTGTCGTTTCTAAGTAGATCCGACCGTCGAATTATAAAATATCCATTTCGAAAGATTGGGCACCGGGGAAAAGGAAAGGAAGTGCATCGTGGATCCCTGGTGCAAGAATTCCTGACACCATCGGGACCTTCGATTAAGGATCGATCTGAGCTGTCCAAGCAAGAGACACACGATCATAGCCCGGGGTCCCTTTGAGAGTAGATCCAGAAGAAAGGGGAGCTAGCCTCCGAGCCTTGAGGAGAAGGCATGTGGTCATCCCCTGTGCATGTAGTCTCGACCACCTGCCATGGAAGAAAGAAGTTAATGAAATTGGAGCAGGTGGTTGAAACCTCAGCTCAAGTCATGAATGAAAGGAGTGGGAGGTCTGGAGCAATTATTCCTATGGTACCCCTATGTGTAGGATTTTCTATAGGATCCATGCCAATCTAGGCCTCCCCTAACAAAGGATCATGTGCATGCTAGTCTTGGAATTAATGGCTCAGCTACCCTCCTGCTATCAGGGGGGTGAATTGCTTTGAGTATGTATGCTCATTTTTTTTATTTTTGAAAGGGTCGATGGTTGAGCTAGGCTCCCGATTGTAAAGTTTTGATGAAGCACTGGTTCTTCTGGTTATGCATTTTCATTTGAGACTTCTGGTTTAATGAAAGTTAGCCTCTTTCCACCTCTTTGTAAACACTCTATTAAAACAATCAGAATTGGAGGATCCGGTCGAGGGTATTTATATTTTTGTGATGCATGTTTGATCATAGTAGTATTTGCACCAGTTTTAATTAGTTTCTTGTGTTGTATTATTTCTTTCTCACATTGGGTAGCTTGGAATTGAAGGATCCAGTCGATTTGTTATCATAGCACTATGACGTATCTTTGATCACCGTGTTGTTGTAACTGTGTCACCTAGGCACATTTCAGTGTCTTTTCTTTCTTCTCCAAGCTGCTGGAAAGCCTGATGCTCATAGCAGTCTTGTTCACCATTCTAACCAAGTCTTCCCTCTGCTCATTTTAAACTCAAATTACTAACGGAAGTTAGATCAAGACCTCACTTGTTCATGTATGCCCTGGTTTGGGATTCTGAGTTAAAGCGATATTATTCTGGGTCTGCATCCATTTGAAAAACCTAATTTATTCATTCGTGACATATAAAACCGATGGGTACTGGGCTTACCTCTGCCGCAATCCATAGGTGACTTCTAGTGCTAACATTTCTAGCGTCGTTGTCGGGGACGATGTTGAATATTTTCTCTGGGATTGAATGTCATTGAGCTTCTGATTCTGAAGGTGCATTAAGCATTAGAGCCCTCCAAGATTGTGATTATGCAGCTGGTGACTCCATTGTGATGACTCCACTAGGGAGAACCCACTGTTTCACTTGTGGCTTCCAGAGGCAGACATACAAGGTCTACCCCCCAACTGCCCCTAGAAACACCTGAAGCAAATCCAAAGAAACTTATTAGAAAGGGAAATTCCCTCCGAGAAGGATTTTCAATTGCTGAACCAGGTATTTCTAATAGTTCTCATTGCCCTCTATTAGAGACTCCAATATCGACTTCTTAGTTTCCTATCAGACCTCTTATTGGAGTTTCTCTTTTTTTAAATTTTGGGAGTGTTCCTGTCGCATTTTCTCCTCCTAGTCTTGGATTGGAGGGAGAGATCCTTGTCATTCCTACCTCCCCTGATGTTGTATCCTAGTCTAGACCCAGGAATTCAGGATATTTTCTTGGCCCAGGCTTTACCACCCCTCCTCCCATTGTTGTTGTTGTTGATGAGCGAAGAGAAACCTTTGTTCCCTTAAACCCATTAGCCTACTCTTCAAATCCTTCGTTGTTTCCTTTTTCCTCCTGGAAGCTCAGTTCTAGTCTCCCCTGTTCGAGCCCCTTCTTCTCCTAATTTTCCTCCACCTCATATCCCTATGGCAGGGGCTAATCCCCCTGGAAACAGAATGGACGCCATAGTGGTTGCAAGGTATGCCCCTCTAGTCCTACCTCAGCCAATGAATCCTCTCCCTGCTAGAAATTACTTGAAGTATATGCCTAAATTCACTGGAGAGGAGGACATAATTGCCGAAGAATACCTTGTTGCCTTCTACAGTTACGCAGACAACCAGAACATTGAAAATGAAGATGTTTGGATGAGATTCTTTGTCCAAAGCCTTGATGGTGAGGTTAGGAAATGGTTTAGGGGACTGACCCCTAGATCCATTGCTAGGATTGAAGCTCTATATAATACCTTCTTAAGACAATGAGGAGATAAAAAAAATTCATGTATTTATTACATGAAAAATTTTGGGTCTTTGAAGAGAAAGGAAGGAGAGTCTGTCTCTGACTTCTCCAAAAGATTCAATAAAATGTATAATAATATCCCCGTTGAGATAAAACCCTCAGAAGCCTCTGCCAAAATCACTTATTCTAGTGCATTTGTCCCTGATTTCTACCTCCTGCTTAGAAAAAGAAGGGCTAACTCCTTGGCTAACATGCAAGATGCATCCCTGGAAGTAGAATCCAATGTGTTGGCAGTTAACAGGCTCAGAAGCAAATCTGACAGAGACAAGGGAAGAGGGAGGTTTGAGGCCTCAACCTTTGGTTCTTCTATTGCTTACCCTCAAGTAGATGAATTGACAAAGATAGTAAAGTCTCTGTCTGCAAAGATGGAGAAAATGAAAATGGAGGGGAAGATGATATACAAAAATCCTCAAAATGTTGACAATAGAGGCAACTTCAGGAGGCCGAACAACAATGTTCATCAGATTATGCCAAGGGACCAAAGGGATAGATATAGAAACGATCAGAGAATCCCAACTCCTTTTCAAAACAACCTTGTTATTGATAAGGAAGAGGAATAAGAAGAGTTAGACCCTGAAATTCATTGTATTGAGGACACCTCTCCTTTCCCTCATTTAACTCAATCTGCATACGAAGAATTCCTCATGAACAACCAAATAGATGAGCTGAGTAAGGGGGAGAAAGCCCATGATATCAGTCCCAACAAATACAACCTCAAGTCAAAGAAGAAATAAGGGAAGTTTGACATCCATGATCAACCTCTCATAGTAGAGAAGCCTACTAAGCATGCAACAAATACTGCCAAGGAAAAGAAAGCTCAAAGTTTCTTGCCAATAGTCAAATACCTTGTCCCAGAGGTAAGGGAAATTACTAAGCCTCCTTCCTCCTTTAACTTTGAGCATAAAATTCAGAAAATCAAAATTCTTGTGCCCCTTTCAGAGCTAGTCAAACATGAAGATTTCAAAAGGTTCCTATCTAAATTGTCGCAGTCTAAGTCATCCTGCCATTCTGCATACTCAGTGAACCTCCCAGATGAAAAGCCAATAGTTATCCTAGGTCCTATGGTAGAAGATAGAGATGATTCATCCCATCCCTTTTACACATCCCTAAACATACATGATAAGGTGCTGCATAATTTCCTGATGGATTCAAGGGCTTCCCATAATCTCATGCCCAAAATAGTCATGGAAGAGATGGGACTAGAAGTCACAAAATCTTATCATGATTTGTACTCCTTTGACTCTAGGAGGGTGAAATGTCTCGGGGTCATCAAAGATATGGTGGTAACCTTGTTTCAACTGCCCATGAAAAGTGTGGTCATGGATATCATGGTGGTTGATGTTCCTCCCAAGTTTGGCATGCTATTGTCAATATATTGGATTAAAAATATTGGGGGAACGTTGCATATGGAGCTCACATATGCTACCATTCTGGTCTTTGGAGGGGAGAACAAAAGAATGTATAGAGAAGATCAGCTGGCCTACATTGTTAGTGATGAATCAGACCCCACCAATCATCCCATCTTTGCCCTTAATACTGATTTGGGATTCATCTTTTTGTAACTCACCAACACCCCTGAGGATCCTCTTCAAATCAGAAAGAAACCAATTACCCCCCATGAAGATTCTTCCCTGATCACCTCTGTATGGAAAATGTTCTTTGATGGAGCTTATTCTAAAGATGGTGTTGGCTCTGGGGTATTTTTTGTTTCCCCTGCTCAGGAAACTATATCTCTGTCATACAAATTAGAGTTTGAAGCCACCAATAATGTGGCAGAGTACGAAGCTCTTGTTTTGGGCTGAAGGGATGCAAAGGACATGGGAATTAAAGAGATATCTGTGTTTGGGGATGTTGAGTTGATTATTCAGAAGATCAAAAATATTTATCAAGCCAAACACCCTTGGCTTAGGAGCTACAAAAATGAATCCTGGGACCTCATTGACAGGTTTTTCCTACCTTTCAATATATCATGTATTCCAAAAGGAGAAAACACTATGGTTGATTCCCTAGCTATTTCAGTGAGAAATTTCAATGTCCCTCTGCCACCTAAGCTCAAGTATGATACAGAAGTAAAATACAGGCCCTCCATACCTGACAATGTCAAGCATTGGAAGGATTTGAGGATGATCTTGAAATCAAAAGATTCCTGGAGACTGTTGAGGAGTTTTCAACATTTCACATTGATCAAGACCCTGCTTCTGAAGCCGATCCTTATGCTGGTGATCTTATGAACATGATTGTTGATCATCATATTGTTCAGCTACCTAGAAATCACATTCCAAAGGGACTGGTTCCTTTGGAAAGGATTTTTGATAGAAATGATGTGGCAGTAAAGGGTAAAATCTCAAATGATAATGTTGATACAACTGAGTGCAACATTGGCACAGAGAAGGAGCCAAAGCTTGTCAAATTGTCAAGCAGCTTGACAAGAGAGCAGAGGACCGAGTATGCTGAGTTATAAGGGAATTTGCTGATGTTTTTGCTTGGACCTATGAAGACCTCAAAACATATGAAATAGTTGTCGTTGAGCATAAGATCCCATTGAGAGAAGAGGCTAAGCCATTTAAGTAGAAGGTAAGATAGATTAATCCTATGTTGCTGCCTGCCATGGAGAGAGAAGTAAAGAAACTATTGTATGCCCAAATCATCGTCCCTTTGAGATATTCTAAATGGGTGGCCAATCTGGTCCCAGTGAGAAAGAAAAGTGGAGAAATAAGACTCTTTCGATTTCAGAAATATGAATAGGAGCTCAATAAAGGACAATTACCCCTTACCAAAGATGGAACATATATTACAAAGGGTAACTGGTGCATCAAGGATATCCGTGATTGATGGATTTTTGGGCTACAATCAGATATCATTCATGTCTAAGGACAGATAAAATACAACCTTCACCACTCCTTGGGGCACATTCATGTATGCCAAAATGCCCTTTGGATTGATGAATGCAGGGGCAACATTTCAGCGAGCCATGGACATAGCCTTCATTGGGGAGAAGGATCAGTTTGTGGTGATCTATATGGATGACATAATAGTCTTTTCCAGATCTGATAAAGAACATTGTTGTCATATGAGGAAGATCTTCTTGAAATGCAGAAGATTTGGTCTTTCCTTGAATTCTAAAAAATCTTTTTTTGCCATGAAGGAGGGAAAGTTGTTGGGGCATATAGTATTTGTCGAGGGAGTGAGAATTGATCCCAGTAGGGTGGAGGCATTTCAAACCCTGCCACTTCCCAGGTCCAAGAAAGAAGTCCAGTATTTTTTGGGCAAAAATAATTTTTTAAGGAGGTTTGTTTCAAATTTTGTTGAGTTGGTAAAGCATATCATAACCATGCTCAGGAAGGGGAATGAAGTAAAATGGACTGATGAACCAAGGAATCCTTTGACCAAATCAAAAGGGCATTGACTGAGGCACCTGTGCTTATCAGTCCTAATTATTCCAAGGACTTTCTGATCTTTTCTTTCACTTCCTCTGATACAATGGTTGTTTTTCTAATACAGAAGAATAATGCAGGGTTGGAGCAGTCTGTTTCATTTTTCAGCAGAGCATTGAGGGATGCTGAGATCAGGTATGACATCATGGAAAAGCAAGCCTATGCCTTGGTGAAAGCTCTCAAATATTTCAGAGTTTATGTCCTACACTCAAAGGTCATTGCATATGTTCCTTCAACTTCTATGAAAGACATTCTTATTCAACCTGACATAGACAGGAAGAGGAGCAAATGGATTGCCAAACTCCTTGAGTTTGATTTGGAAATAAAACCCACCAAGCTAGTTAAAGGGCAAGGTTTAGCGAAGTTGTTGGCTGAATCTAATTGTAAAGCCTTGGGGGTTAGCTTCATCAATGTTTGGTTAAAAAATCAGCAGGCTGAGTTTTCTAACAAAGGTTCTTAGGACATCTTACCATTAGCAGAAGGCACCTAGTATGAAGACATTATATATTTTCTGCAAGAATTAAAGCCTCCTGATGGAATGGGAAAGAGCAAGGCAAGAGCTTTAAATCTCAAAGCAATCAGATATTGCCTTATTGACCAGGTCTTGTATTTGAAAGATCCTCTAGGATTTCTTCTGATATGTATAGACCCACAGAAGGCCCAAAGAATTGTGTTTGATTTTCATAGTAGCCTATGTGGGGGACACCATTTCTGGAAGACCACAACCTACAAAATTCTTAGGGCTGGGTACTACGGGCCCACTTTATTCACTGATGTCTACAGAAATATTAGCGCCTACATCAAATGTCAAAAATCATTAGGAAATAAGCAACTCAAATCCTTACCACTAAATACTATAGTAGCTTCGTCACTGATCAAAATCTGGACCAGGAGTCAAAATTTAACTCAAAAATCAAAGTGTTAGGAATTTCTTCAAAATGAACAGGTGCATAGGCCTCATCCTCATGAACCCAACACACTTTGAACGGGTTCAAACGGAGATTGGATGAGTGAGATACTGCGTTCTGTGCGATTTGCCAAACAGGGAAAAACAAATGCTAACTGTATAGTCTGTACAACTGACGTCGCACGGTCGTAAAACTAACGTGGCATGATGCTGATGTGGTAGGAGCTGAGTTTGAAGTTGGTTGGAATACATGTGGATGAATATATTGTTGACATGTGGCATCATTGTGGAAGATGGTATGGTGCCACGTGGCCCAGGCATGGGCTTCCATGTGGCATCTTGGGTTTGGTG
>JZKD02S1742260.1:90127-105898 GCA_000966675.3 Picea glauca
TTTATACCTATACGACCATTCCATGTGACCCATGGCCATTTAAATGCATGGGAGTCCAACCAATGACCATGTGCTCGACACATGTTGCAGCCACATTCAATATTGAAACGAGGGCCTAAAATCATGCTGGGATGTGGCCATATGGTCCCCCATGCGCCCGACACCTTCGCCCTTTGAGGCCCTAAGTCCGCTAACGGTTCAATAGTTTATATCCAATCATGGGAAAAACATGCGTGCTAGTTTTAGGCACAGAAAATGCCTAGAATACAGGTTACTCATATAGGAGGTGCGAAATGGCGAACCAGAGACAACAAGCTTGAAGGAGGAAAATGGCAGGAGGCCTATCTTCTTCATTTTTTGGCCAAATGAGGTGCCAAAAAATCCCAGCTAGGGGTTTTTGGATGTTCTGAATCCATTGGTACAGTTTTCAAAGGCATTTGGATACTTATATTATAGGTTTTTCTACATGGAAGTTTTAGAGAGCTCCAGGGAGCTTAGGGCCACCATTGAAGGAGGTCATGCCCAGGGGAACCAAAGTCCATTTTCAGCGACTGAATAGTTATTATTGACTAACTGAGATGCTCTAAACTCATTGGGATAGGTTTCAGAGGCATTTTAGGACTTTTATAGGTGTTTTTTTCCACAAGGAAGCTGGGGAAGCTCAAGGCCACCAGTAGAAGAGGTCATGCCCAGATGAGCCATGGTCTATTTTCAGAGTTCTAATAGTCATTTTTGGGGTTTTCATGTATTTTGAACCCAATGGTACAGTCAGTAAATCCATTTGAGTTGAGCAGCAGATTTCAAAAGAATCTTTGACAAACTAATCCCAAATATCCTAGTCCATTGATGGAGGCTCAAGGAGATGTATCCCAGTTTAGGGTGAACACGTTTATCATGTTGTCATTGTTGTGACTTTTTGCTGGTTATTATTTGCTGAACTTTATGTTGTTGTTGTATTCTTTAAACAACACTCTTAACCTTTTAAAAAACCTCACACATAAACACCTAAAAGATGCATAAACTTGACACATAATTTCTCTTGCACAACTAAGACACTGAGCAAGGTCCTGAAGTTTATTTTAATGGAGTAGAGGGTGCTTGCATAGAAAAACAATCCAACCCCCTATTTTCAGATCAGGCGGTATCAGAGAATAGTTTTGCTCATGTGATTTCCATTGATAGCTAGAGATTTAGTTGTTGGTATTATTGTGCAGGTTTTGTGTTGAAGTTTGATATCTTGCAAGGATGGAGGAAGCTTCAAACAATGAAAGTTCTCATACATATTCATTAGCCAAGTTCTTTGACAAAGAGAGGTTGAAGGCGTTTGTAACCATGAGAGATATGGTGCAAGAGATGTGGGAAGATAGGAAGGAGAGAATTGTCCTTCAAGAGAAGTTGATGTCCATGAAGGAGGAGAAGCACCAACTTCTTCAAAAGTTGCATGAGATGGAGACTCAACTCCATGAGGAAAAGGAAACCCTTACCAATTACATGCATGAAAATGAGGTATGTAATGTTGGTTTTTCTTCAAATTCCTCTCAAGATGAATGCTTTGGTGTTTTTGAAAATCACACTAGAGGAATAGGGTCCAAGTTATTGTTAAAAATGGGCTATGAAGGTAGAGGGTTAGGCAAGCATGCACAAGGCATTATTGAGCCTATTTTTGTTGAGAAGAGGCCCAAGTATAGGGGTCTTGGATATGAACAGAAAGATGGAGCATATTCCAAAGTTGAGGAGACAAGGGAAACAATTCCAAGAACAACTTTTGTTTCAAGTTCAATCCCTCAAGCATGCAAAGTGTGTGTTCAAGATGAATGCACATGTGTGAAACAAAAGAGTTGTGAGAGCCATGAAGACAAGAACATTGTTGTTGGTCTTCTAAAGAGAGCTAGTAACTCTTCAAATTCACCTTCTCAAGAAGGCAATAAAGGTGAATGTTCAAGAAATTTAGTTGTAAGTTCAATCCCTCAATCATGAAAAGTATGTGTTCAAGATGAATGCAAATGTGTGAAACAAGAGAGTTGTGACAGCCATGAGGACAAGAACAATGGTTTTGGTCTTCAAAGGAGAGCTGGTAAATCTTCAAATTCACCTCCTCAATAAGGCGATAAAAGTGAATGTTCAAGGTATATTTCTGCCTGTAATTCGATTGCTTTTGATTATGTTAAGCATGGTAAATTTGCATGTAAAAATGGAAGAAAAAGTCCATGTACATATTGTGGTTTAGATAACCATCATGTTGCAAGATGTTGGAAAATATTGACCACATTCAAAAAACTTTCCAAGAAAAGACAACTTGAAAAGAAGATGCAAAAGATTTGCAATCACTGCCAGAAGAGGGGTCGTCTCATTGACCAATGTTGGACATTGCATCCAACCACCCTGTTGTTCCAGAATCTTTACTTAAGGCTTAGAAGTACAGTGTATAGGCATCCGAAAGTGAGCAAGGGGTAGAGAAGGAAGAAACGTCAACCTTCGGTAAGGGAAAATAGGGTTGATTTCTGAGTTGGGGTTGTCTAGCTTCCAACTGTTCCTGGATGTTTATATCCCGTTCAATCGCTGCCCATGAACGTTCGAGTTCAACCCGGGTAGTGGATGTTTTAAGAATATTATCAAAAATATTTAAGGCAATATGTGTTTGATATGATAGTCCGGGTTCGATAATAGGCTATCTTGTTACAGGGACAGTCATAGAGGAACAAAATGATAAGAAAATCTTGGGGAAAATTTAGGTGCTGTCTCAATTCGGTCGTATAAAGGAGAGTTTACAGTTCCAGGAGTGAAAATAGGGTGCGAACCAAAGGCCCTTTCCCGTAACTGAGTTATATTTTAATATGAGGTGGGAGAAAACATTAATTTGTCTATCATGTAAGGCTCCTATCAAGGGAGAATCTCATTTATAAACAGAAGAAGAAAAAGGTAAAGAAATGACCCGATGAAGCATAAAATATATATAGAATTCTAAAGTGTTGACTGGTCTTACACCTGTTGATAGCTATTATTAAGGGAAAATAGTAAACAATATAGAAAACCAGAATTCATTCACTATAGTAAAGGTTGTACTAAATTATAGCGAAGCATTCATCATATACAAATATGAAATGAAATGAAAAATGAGATACAAGAAAACAAACTCATAACACAGTCGTGATGGAATTGAGAATCTTCAGATTTGATTTATATTAACTCTCAAGATAGAAAACCTCTATTACAATCGACACAAAAAGGTCCAGCCCCTTTTATTTCTTTCTATGGGATATTTATACAGTTTTACATAACATGGAATCTCAATCGTTACAAGATTTTCAGTTACAATAAGAAGGAGAACAATCGTTCCATTTATTCATCTCTGTGTTTATTTGGTACCAGAATCTTGTCCTCTCGCATGCTCGATACAAGTGACACATCTTTCTACCAGCCAAGATATCAACCTTGACGGTTCCGCTTGAGAGTTGGCCTCAAAAGAGTAACAATCTCAGGCTAATTGTGGTAACCTTTCTTCCATCTGTCGGTCTATGATGTCAATAGCGCATAATTGCACACTTAGCTTAATCATACATTTATCTATTTGAACTATGTCTGCCATAGTTACTTGTGAGATTTTGGCTGAATCTCTTTCATCTTTTTCATTTATATCAAGAGAGATTTTCGCTATATTCATTTGACTCAATGTCTCAGCATTTCCTTCGCTATCAATACCTAACAGATTACCATCTATAGAACCAAAAGCCTCTTCAAAGGATTTCATTACCCTCTTGGCTTGCACTTTACCTTCTGATATACTGTGCTCCCATTCTTTCAATAAAATATTTCCTCTGGTCTGCTCCGAAATGGAAAACCTGGGAGTACTTCCCGATTCCCTGTTGTTTGTAGCTATTACAACCTCTTGAAAAGCGACTCGAGCTTCTCCAACTTCTCTTTCTCTAATGGATAAATTTTCCAATACTTGATCAACGAGTGAGAAGTTGTCCTGAATTACCTCTACCTTGGCAAGTAAATTTCGCTGGGTTGTAGAAACTCTACTCCGAATCTCCATCGCCTGGGACTGGAACATCCTGATATTTATAACTTTACTTTCAACGATTTCCACTCTAGCCTATAGCTATTCAATCAAGTATTTTTGTTGGCCCACTTGTATTTGACCATCCTGAACCACCAGCTTTGCTTGTTCGAGATTAGTTTTGAGCATCTCTATCTCCCTTTTATCAGCCATCCTTGCTTGTTCTATTCTTGCGCTCGCCTGGTCCTTGGCAGCCTCCTCTGTCGTGGCGAGTCTAGCTTCTAAGGTTTTGATGAGGCGATTTTTTCACTTCAGCTGATTTTTCAAAACCCCGACTAAAAATTGGTTCGTTGTAGCACATGCCCCTAATGTCCTGGCTATTTCTGTAGAAAAATCATCTTTCTTCTTGTCTTTCCCATTGGTCAACACTTTGTACTTCTTGGATATTGATCCCCCTTCTTGAGAGAATTCTCTTTTTACCACGGCCTTTCTATTCTTATAAAAAAAGAACTCATTTAGAGGGAGCTCTTCCATCCTTATAGGTCTCAATTCTTCATTTGAAATCCACCCTGCATCTATGTTTCCCTGAGTTGACTGCAAGGGAGTAATGGATGTGATGAGATCTCTGATTTGCTTAGCTGGTTGTTCCAGAGTAGTAACTGAAGTCTGCTTTTTCAGCAGTTTGGGAGTCTTTATCTCTGTTTTCAGACTCCTAGTTTTCTCTTCCCCGTCCTGGTGTTTTTTCTTGGCTGGGTATCGCATCTTTGGAGCCTTCAGCTTCTTTTTGTTTCACCTTTTTTGTACTTGGATTCTCACCCCGCAATACTATGTGAAGAAAACTGCGTCGATGTTCTTTGAATTTTAGAACATCGGCCCTCTCTTCAGGTGCCAGGGCTTGTATCCGAGCCAAAATCTTGGCATAATATCTTCCACCTCGGAAAATGTCATCTGAGGGTGAATTCTCATGTTCAAACCTTTTGAGTCTGCAACTGGCCAAATGATTACCTATGACCCTTTGCGGATCGTGCTTCTTGAATTCAATAAGAACCAATTTTAGGTCTTCCAGGGCCACTGCCTTAGCTTTATCATGCCCGAAATCTAACAAAGAATATGAATTTAAATGAACAGGAAAAGGTGGCCATACCTTCTTTGAATATCCCTTAAGCTCCTTGCTTATGCCACCGATTATGGTTTGCCTAACAACCTCATGACAAGCCAGCTTGTCGGGTATGAATAATGGTAATGCATGCGAGGGAACAGAAGCCCCAAAAACTCTGATATATGAGAATTCTGCTTCTACATACCAGTCGGCTATACTCCTCAAATTCATCACTATACTGTCTGAGATCTTGGGTGGCGGGTGGCAAAACATAGTGACATGCAGCGGTACCATTACCCAGTTAAAGATTTCATACACAAAATATGCTGTTTTGTTTTCCCACAGTTTTGAATGGTAGATGTGGATGGGCTTGGCCTCTGATGGATTCCAACTCCAGCTCATTAAGGGAAAGGGCGTTAGAAAACACACGACGTCCATAATGTATGTGGACATAAAGAATGAAGCAATCTTTCTGCTCTCCCTCTACACCCGATACTCTGTAACTCGACTGGTCAAGCTATCAGACAACATTTTAGCCCAGTCGAAGGAACAGCCTTCGACAACTGAATGTATTAGAGGCACCCACTGAAGAAAAAAATGTGTGTTGTCCTCTCTCCTATATAGTCTGCAGGCCATCATAGTTACATATTTGAAATGCGGTTCCAAGGAAGCTATTGAATATACACCATTACTGTCTGCCCTGAACTTCACAGGGTGTGAAACCCAATCTTTGATTAAACTGGACATAGTCTTGTCATATTGCACACATTCCTTCTGTTTGCAGTTCTCCAAGAATTCGACATCGTATGTAAGGTCTGACACAGTAGGCAACTTGTACATAGCCTGCAGTTGTTTGGGTCTGAAAGTCCCAATAGTGACTTTCTATTCATTTATGATGGTTCTGGTTGGTATGTCCACATGGTCTAATGCCCACCGAACAATATCATAGTAAGGGAGTAGTCGTGGCCTGGCCGCTACTTTATGCATTCCAGATTGGACGATGATCTTATATTTGGTGGTCAGGTCGTGTTTTTCATTGTCACTGGAATCATTAGAATAATCTACCAATTTGGACTGTAGAACATCAGAAACAAATGACTAGGTCCTGACAGAGTCGACACTTCAAGGTGAAGTATCAGCAACGTTGTCTGAACCTTGTCCCAAAACCTCAACATTGTCTTTAGATGCTTTTCGCGGGGCCATGGCAGGGGATCCTGCTTTAGCTCTTCTGCGATAAAAATATGTATACATACAGAACTTAGTTCGTTGAGAAAATTTTTCTCTGTGTAATATATAAATGAATTTGTGATAACAATTAACAACTCTATATATTCAACCATTTAAAACTCGGTACTTTTCAAAAATAGAAAGGTCAAATCTTGCTTAAATATAAATTTAGCAATAAAAACCCAATCTTTACTTGCCGATTCGCCTTGTTTCTAATTAATGCCATAAATTTTGGCGGTTCAAAATGTCAGTTGGTGTAAAGAAAAATTAAGACTACCTCGTAGACTGTGCATGCATCAAATCAAGAGAAATGCTGTTTTAGCTCAATTAATCAGGTTTTATCAACGTTAATTAATCTTTCAGTACTTGCTACATCGGGAGTTTTTTCTTTAACCTTTGAACCTCTAAGACTCGAGATTGTGATGATTATTTTTGGTTAAAAATGTAATTATGATTAGGCGCTTAATTAATTACATGATTATTTATATCGCAACTTTGCGACTCGAAGCTTCGAAGGTATAGCTTCTGGGAAGTTCGTATGCTGAGTTGTGAAATCGCGAGATCACAATGATATGATTTAATTAAAATGGGGGATAAAACCGGATTAAGTGTTTAATTAATTACGTTTCTATCTTTATCGTGACTTTGTGACTTGGGCTTTGACAGTGTAGCTTTTAAAGGAAAATACGTCGAGTTGCGAATTCTCGACAGAGCTTAACCGCGGCTAAGCTTTTTACCTTTATCATTAACGCAGGTTACTAAAACAAGAATCTCGTGGTTTCGGCTATCGGGGTTATGACAGTAAGACTTTTGGAGTTAGTAAAAGCTGAGACGCGAAACCCCGATGATGCTTAACCGTAGTTTAGAAAATGTTTACTCTCACTACTGACCTGGGTAAAACTTTAAAGTGATTTCGCTGTTTTTCTCTTTGAGACTTGTGAACTATGTGATTTATAACATTCGACATACGAAATCCCGAGGTAAAAAAAGGGGAAAATCATTTTAACGAAAAGTAGAACTCGCCTTGAGAGTATAATAACCGTCGCCGCTCACGTGATGAGACTTTAGAGATTTTGGAACAAATGAAGGAAAATACGAAAACCATCTTTCGATTTCGATCATTAAGATATGAAATTCAAAATGGGCTAAAAAGGAAAGGCGGCTCCAACATAGGCTCCAACTAGGGATCCCATTTTCCTGTAAGATGGAAAGAACAGTAGACCATGTGCTGATATTTTTTAAATGGAGTCAATGGCTTTAATCCAACGAAAAAGTTCTTGAGAACAGGATACCAAAGGGGAAAGGGATTTCGGTTTTTGCCTTTGAAAAGATTTTCAAAACTCAGATACTTTTTAAACTTAGTTGTAGTCCCTTTCACGACTTTCTCCTTCCCGTTACTGAATTCAGGTCTGCCTTAAGACAATCAAAACAGTTCTAGGAGACCCAACAGATCTTGTGGCTATCAGCTTGAATCAAAAAGAAGAAAATCATACGTTTTTAATCAAGAAGTCCTATCTGAACTTGGGATGTAGATCAGGTTTTGAAAAGAATTGGTTACCAGAGTAGAGTGATATTGATGTACAATAGCCTTATAAATATCTCAGATATTGTTTCACTGCCAGTGAGCCTGTTCAGTACCCCGGTGAAGTTATCTGGCCATTTTTACCGAATTTCCTTTCACCACTTCGGAATATATTTATGCATTTAAATGCTGAGACAAGGGCAATCATTTCTAAATTTCCTTTCATCGTCTCTTGGACTAGATGGGGGCAATCATTCTTGAATTTCCTTTCACCACCTGTCTTATAATTTGCTTTTTAGAGCGCGAAGATGGGGGAAATCGGTTTGTATCAGGGCTGATATCTGTGCAATATTTTTCATTATAGGTCTATCAACTTACTTTGATTACTTGGTACCAACCTTCCCTTAACCTTCACAACACCTTCGTTTCATAGGGAGAAAGGGGAAAATAACTTTTTTGGGGTGTTCTATCTGAGCAAGCCTCAATCCTCTGAAACTGTTGAAAAACCTAGGAAATACAGGATCACTTTAAGCATCACTTTGTTTAGCAAGGGACCGAAGTGTTGTGAAGACCCACTTTCTTTCCACAATCTACTTTGAAGCTCTCAAGGTTGAAACGTAATCTCTTCTCCCTACGTATGCAAAAAAACGGAAAGATGCTGACTTTTTAAAGGGTAAACCTGAAAAAAGAAAAGGGTGACAGATAGAGATTTATGGACTAAGAAAACAGAGGTCAAAAAATCAAAACTAACTCTTGAAAATATTTTTCGGGGGTGCTTTACTTCAACTGACTTCTTTAATTCGAGTGACTTGCTTATTTTGTCTTATTCTTTCATAAATGATTAAATAAGGAAACATTCTGTTATTTATTAGTTCAGACGATGTTGTTGTTTGAATGAGGTTATCTCGGTTTTCTTTGATATCCCTTCAGAACGAGTCTTTTGGGAAATCTCACCTTTACCTTATCGTTTTGTTTTCTTTGCAAAATATCAAAAATCTTTGGTATCACCTGTTTAAGTCAATTTATTTCTGACACCAACTTTCGGTTTTCTTCTCCTGCTTGTTTTGTTTGTAGCTGGAATCCTGTAAAAGGAAAATACGAAGGTTATCGAGGCTATCTGAAAGGTGTCGAAAATTCATGAAAGAAAATCAAAATAACAAAGCGAAATGGAAAATATATATACATAAGTAAAAATTCTATATATGAATATATAAATCTAAAATTAAATGAACTTTATTTTTATTTATTTATTTTATTTATTTATTTATTTATTTATTTTTTATTTTTTGGTGACTTTTTATGTCATATAATGCTTCAGATAACGCTCATTGACAGGGGCATTAAGGATTTCACCGTCCAAATTTTCCAGTAGGAAAGAATTTTTTCCTTCGAGAGCCGAGACTCTGAATGGCCCATACCAGAGGTGATCGAATTTACCATGTTTCACTATTTCTTCCCTCCTTGCATCCCACCTTAGTACTAAATCACCTGGGAGGAAATCTTTGTCCTTTGCCCTATGGTCGAATAATGCCTTCATGTTGTCATGATACTTCTACATCTTTTCATCTACTTCGATCTTGTGTTGTTGAACCTCGATTAGCTAGTTTATCCTCCTGGTGACATGATTAGGTTCTTCTTTTTGATCTTGCCACAATTTCATCACGGGGAGTGCTAAATTTATAGGTAACACCGCATCTGTCCCATATACCATTTGAAAAGGAGACATGCCAATAGACTTTTTAGTGCCTATGCGATTCGCCCACAAAGCGTACTTTAAATGTACATGCCAAGACTTTTTGTTTTCATCCAACACTTTCTTAATTATATTGATCAGGCTCTTGTTAGACGACTCGGCCAGTCCATTTCCTTGGGGGTAGTACATTGTAGAATGACCAAGAAAAATATTATACTTTTGGCAGAAGATGATCATAGCCATAGATTTGAAAGCCTGGGCATTATCCGTGACTATCTTTCAGGGGCAGCCAAATCTTGACAAGATATTGTCTTCGAAGAACTCTATTACCACCATGTCAGTTGCTATTTTGGATGGAATAGCTTCCACCCATTTAGTAAAGTAGTCTATGGCAGTTAAGATCCACTTGTGTTGGGTGCTAGAATGTGGATTAATCTCTCCTATAAAATCTATCCCCCATTGTTGAAAAGGGGCCTCAATTTTGACCGGAACTAAAGGTAGCACTGAGAGTTTCTGTTTACCTGCAAATAGCTGACAAGGATTACAGGCTTAGACTTTGGCGTTAACGTCTGAAAAGAGTTTTGGCCAGTAATACCCAGCCCTTAGAATTTTGTAAGTTGTGGCCCTCCAAGCGTGATGTCCTCCACAAACTCCTTCGTGAAATTCATTTATAACCCTTTCTGTTTCCGATTCGACTAAACAGACTAACAAGAAACCGAGCGGGTCTTTCCAATATAGTTGATTTTCGGCGATACGATACTTAACCACATGAAGCTTTAAAGTCCTGGATTTTGATGGTGATAGTTCACTCGGGCATTTTAGAGTCAACAGGTAGGATACTATGTTTTTGTACCATTCTGATGATACAAACTTCTCCTCAATCTTAATTGCACTTGTTGGTTCATCAAGCTCTTTTATGTTCATGTTTTCCTCATATCCCTGTAGGCAGTTTATATCCACATCTCTGAGATTTGATTCAGCCAAAAGTTTGGCTAGGCCTTGTCCTTTTATTAATTTAGTAGGTTTGATTTCCAGGTCAAATTCTTGAATCTTGGCCAGCCACCGTCCTCTTTTCCCGTCACTGTCTGGTTGTACCAAAATATCTTTCACAGAACTGGTCGGTACGTATGCAATGATCTTGGAGTGTAATACATATATTCTAAATGCCTTCAGTGCTTTTACCATGGCGTACACTTGTTTTTCTATTATATCATATTTAAGTTCTGCGTCTCTGAGGGTCTTGCTGAAAAAGGCGATTGGCTGTTCGAAACCCTCTTCGTTCTTTTGGAGGAGCACCGCAACAATCGTTTGTTTAGAGGCAAATGAGAAAATAAGAAAGTCTTTCAGATAATCGAGACTTGCCAATACAGGTGCCTCGGCTATGACCTTATTAATGTGTGCGAATGAAACTTTGGCCTCTGTTGTCCACTTTACTTCACTATTCTTTTTCAGCATATCTGTGATCAATTTTACAATTTCAGTGAAATTTGGGATAAATCTTCGTAAAAAAATTATTTTTCCTAAGAAAGATTGAATTTCTTTTACATTTCTAGGAATGCTTATAGTGTCTATCGCTTCAACCCTCTTAGGATCAATATTAATCCCATACTTATATACAACATGACCCAATAATTTACCCTCTTGCATGGTGAAGTGTGATTTCTTGGGGTTTAAGGACAGACCAAACCTACGACATTTTTCGAATGTTTGTTTAAGATGTACCAGATGCTCTTCGTCGAATTTGGAGAAAACGGTTAAATCATCGAGATAGGTGACCATGAACTTATCCCTCTCTCTGACGAAAGTGATGCCCATAGCACATTGGAACATGGCTCCTGCATTTATCAAACCGAAAGGCATTTTATCATACATGAAGGTACCCCAAGGGATAGTAAAAGCTTTTTTTTCTTTATCTTGTTCATTCATGGCAATTTGATTATATCCAGAGAAACCGTCAATAATAAACATTCTATTCTCTCCAACTACCATTTCTAGCACATGATCCATTTTAGGCAGTGGATAGTTGTCTTTAAGAGAGGACTTATTTAAATTTCTGAAATCTACGCACAGTCTAATTTCCCCACTCTTTTTTTCTGACTGGGACCAGATTTGCCACCCAGTCGGAATATCTCAAAGGTACTATAATTTTCACCTCTAAAAGTTTCTTCACTTCTCTCTCGACCATAGGCAATAAAATGGGGTTGATCTGCCTAAGATTTTGTCTAAAAGGTTTGACCCCAAGCTTTAAAGGTATTTGCGATCGATCACGGTAGTGTCGTAAGTTCTTAACTTGTTGTAAGACCAGGTGAAAACATCTTTAAATTGTCTGAGTAGGTCCTTATATTTGTCCTTTATTTCAGGGGAGAGGAGTTTACATATTTTAACCATCCTGGATTCTTCTTTGGTTCCTATGTCACAATCCTCAACCTCCTCTGGTTGGGGTTGTGTTGGCAGCCAAATCACATTTTTCCATGATCCTATAAGCTGCCTCCACCTCTGTCTTGCAAACATCAAGTTTTGTCGCAGTTTTTTGATAAATGACATTTTCATTTCTTGCGACATTTACACACTTGTTTTCGTTTTGTTTTCATGACTGTAAGCATGAAAACTAAATCTTTTGAAGTTACATTTTGATCACTATATGACTGGCAAGATCCTTTGATCAGTTCTCATACTTCGATTAATTCTGTGACTTGGTTCGATTAAGTTTGTAAGGCTTTTACCAATTGGATTTGTACTTCATGTGGCTTGTCTGATCATTGATTCTATGAAATACATAGGGGTTTGATTAAATTTTTTATATACATATGATATAATCCTTATGATAATATTTTCATAAATTTGGCTAGTCAACTATTATGAGTATCGTTTGGCACCATTTTTTAAACTTTTGATTATATACATTGGCGCATAGTTGATTTTGGGTTTATTTTGTATATCGGATAGTTAAACTCTATGGATTAACGTTTGCGTGTATTGGCATACACATTTGATTTCATTGGTTGTACACATGACTTAATGGTTGAACTATTACTATGGAGTGAATAGCTATGAAATTTGGCAGTTGTACTTGGGTAATGAATACTTTGCATGGCAGACTCCACCACCTTCGCATGCTCGCATTTATGCTTTTCCCTTTTGACTCGTTCGTTGTTGTTAGACCGAGTAGCTATGTTACTGTGTGTGTTGGTGAATTCGAACCCTTCCCTTACCATGCATTCAGCTCCATGGCCCCAGTCATGAGAGTTGAACCCAATGGCAACCAGGCCCTGTTGATGTTTGACAATACCTGCCAAGATTTGGCAGATAGTGGATGGCTTACCTTCGTGAAATTTTTTGAGGGTTTTAACCTTTGCGTAGCTCGACAGTTTTCCATGACCTTCGATGGATGTCGAGCCAAAGTAGGCGATGTGCAGTTAGATATTGATGAACAGTTCATCAGCTCGGCTACGGGGTTATCTACTTCTGGACAGCGCTGGTTTAAGAATTGCAAGGTCGAGGAAGTGTCGTGGACATTGTTGTTTCAATCACACAAAATCACCTCCTGTGATAGAGGTATGCCCGTAACTATGCTTAAACAATGATGGCACGATTTATTAATGATAATCAAGCAATTCATCACCTGTGAAGGCAGATTCGGACTTGTGTTCCTCTACCACCTGCGTCTATTGGTGATTTTTATAGGGTATCCTCTAAACATGCCATTCTATTTTCATCGGAGCCTGTATAAAATGTCCAAAAAATATAAAAGGCACAAGGCTGACAACAACCCGTTTCATCATGGGCTTATTAAGCTCATTGTTATTTATCATTTGAGTTTGCTTGGTGATAATTGGAAGGCCTTCATCGCCCGTAATGGATTTGAGGACATCGACCCTATACAGGTTGATAAACCTGTGGTAACTGAGACTAAGGATGTACCCCCAGTGCCGTACCATGTCCTACTTCCTAAACCCTCGGCTGACCCTCCTATCGACTTACCCAACACTGTAACTAAGAGTGCAGAGGCCATCAAAAAGCTCGTGAGCAAGAAACCTAAGGTAAAACCTACTGCTAACATAAGGGTAAAATGAATGCACATTTGATTTCACGGATGGCAAGGAACAAGCCAAAACCCCCTGTTGAGCCAAACCCTATCGTCTTGAGTGAGGACTCCGATTCGGAAGTTGAGTGTTTCTTGGCCAGCAAATACCCCTACTCGCAAGGTTTGTGTGTTGAACCCTCATATGACTTTGTATCAAACCTACCCCCCTTCCTAAAGGAAGACCCTAATTACCCAGGCATTAGACTGCCTTGTGAAACCCTCGGTCATTTGGCCAAACCCTCGCCTGTTCTATCTAAACCTACACAGTCACCCTGTGATCAGTGCAATTCATGGTTAGAGCAATATTATGTTAATGTTCCTATACTCCAGTCAAAGATTCAATCTTTGGAAGACCAGATTGTCGTGCTAACTAGACAAAAAGCCAAGCTTCAAGCAGTGGATAAGAAACAAAAGACAACTGGCTCCATCCTGTTTAAAAATGTGGAATCAGCCACGGCTATTGTGAATTCCAAGCTGGTATAATCAAGTGGTCTCGTTGCTACACAGGTATGGTTTTCACATCATTTTGTTTTGTAAATAATCTAGTTTTCTATAATGATTTGTATTCAGCTTTTAAACAGTTCTGTTCACATCTTGAATGGATCTGTTATATTGCGTGCATTCTATATATGGCTTTGCTTTGAATAAAAGAAATTTCGATTCGATATACGATCTGATTATTCCCAGTATAGAAATCAATAGTTTTTGATTGGATTTGAGTGATCTTCGTTTGAATTTGTTTGATTATTTGCTTTCAAATGAATTGGTTTGTATCCGATCTAAAAAGGAAATTTTTCATATTCAGTTTAGAACATAATCGTGATCGGATTTGATTTTTTTATGATCTATATGCTATGGTTGGTAAACGATTTGGTTGAGTTTGATTATTACGATTTGCTCGGATTCGATTTTGTTATCATTGGTATGCTATGACTGGTAAATGTTTTCGAGAAGATACTTGTTACGATGCTATGTCGTGTGATGCTCTATTTTTGATTGTTTCCAAGTTAAGAATAATCACTCTGTCTCTTTGATGAGAACATTACGCTCAAATAACATTCGCGCCTGAATTGGAAATGAATCCGAATCATACCAACTATGTGAAAATCTTAGCTAATTGATTCGCTTTTGTTCTAATTTGGCAAGTTTGTCCTATGAGTTGAGTTCAGATTATAATTGATACTCTATATTCTAAATTTGTGCAATGAATTGGTCAAACCCTGATATGATTCGTTTTGACTGAAACGATTGTGATCATAATTAATCGATCCTGCTTGCTTACTGTGCAATGATCAACGATCGAAATCTATAATAAATCCCGTTCGATTAATATGGTTATGATTTTGTTATGAGTCAATTATCATTCGGATTCGTTCACAGCCTAATTCATTTGCTATACAGTTATCGTGATAATCCTGTTTGATTCACAGGTGTAACGAAAGGTTTGCGATTTGTTTTGTTTTCGATTGAATATCAAAATGGCTTCATAATAGATGGATTTGATTTGTTGAAGAACGATTATGATTCTGTTACATATGATTTCATTTACCCGACTTATGACAATGATCGAAAACAAAGTATTTCTATCCTTGTATTCAATTAAATGATATGAATCTTTCGCTATATCGTTACAGCTATAACGATTGGGAAATGATTATGTTGGATTGGGTCGTATCTTTTGTTTAACAATCTCATACGATATGTTTGATTATCAGTTTCAATTGGATATGAAACAATATTATTACTTTTGGATTATGACTCTGTGGACCCGATTTTGTGTTAACAAAACAACAAAGTATTCTTATCTCTGTGTTCGGTTGAATCATTTTTTATCCTGTTTAATGTTGAATGATAAAATCATTTTAATCTCAAATGATTCATTTTAAAATGGTTATTGGAAGATAATTGGATTTAATTCTTTTAGAAGATTTTGAATTGATTCTAATTCTGATTCTGTATATTATTTTAGACTAGCTACAGAATCAGATGATTCTGTAGCTAAGTCTGTGGAATTAGATTTTTATTGTTTTTCTAATAAAATACCTCTCTAACTTGTTATTTTTGGTCCATTTCAGGTGAATTCGAAATTGCATTGGATTTGATGAGCAGTTTAGAGGATATTTGAAATATTTTGGTTTCATTTTAG
>JZKD02S1742260.1:105948-136655 GCA_000966675.3 Picea glauca
ATTAAGTATAAGTTTTTGCATAACAGGTTTACCTTATTGCAGAGATTTATAAATCATATAATTGTTATGATTTTTTATGTCTTGTTTGTCCTATAAATAAACTCAAAGAGCATTGCATCTTATCGTTTACGAGAATCTTCTGGATCAACCGGTGCGAGTTTCCTTCCTCCGACTAGCTTCGAAGTCATCAGACACAGGACAAATCTGGAGTGTTTCCAGGTCTGCTTGTAGTTTATTTGTTTAGTATATTTGTTAGTATTTTAAGTTAGATATATGTGTTTAGTATATTAGATTGTTTAATTTCAGTAAGTTTTATTTCTTGTTTATAAAATCAAAAAATCAACAAAAACATCTCTCGCTGTCTTAAGGCAGAATATAATGAGTTTTTTCAGGTTTTATTTAAATCTGTGAATTGTAGATATTGTATATTTTGTAAATAAGTTGTATTTCAGTTAGTAGTTAGTATAGTAATAATTAGTAGTTTGTATATATATAGTTAGTTAGATTAGCTTAGTTTGTTTTAATAATTTGTTTTAATTAGATTATTGTATTAGTTTGTTTCTATTTATTGTTTGTTAGTTTAGTTTGTTTTATTTAGTTTTAGTTTAGTTTGTTTTATTTAGTTTTAGTTTAGTTTGTTTTATTTAGTTTAATTAGTTTGTTTTATTTAGTTTTAGTTAGATTAGTTAGTTTAGATTAGTTTTCTTTTGTTCTCTTAGGACCTTAGATCGACTAACGGAGCTGCTAAACCCGTCAGGGTGGTTCATTCCAAATGGCTTGGGTTATTAGACAACCCCGGACCGGTTCCACTCTCTCAGTTGACGGAGGGTCAGTTTCTCTCGTCAACAGGTTGTAAGGTGGATTTTACAGGTATGTCGTTTTGATCAAACAGTGTTTCCAGAGGGATCAGTCCTTTTGGAATCTGGTTATTTTTTAGGACTAGCATACGATGATTTGCGATTTTGTCTTGGAAAGCTTGAGGGCCCTCCCATTCTTGAATGATCCATATATGGTCATTCTGATTTTCTTGATCTACGTGAGTTTTGAAAAATTCACCTACTGCTTCAAGAAACTTCTTAATTTGTTCATCATCCTCAAAAAACTGTCAGTGCAGGATATTATCTGGTATAGATGGTCTGTGTCTTATCTCTACGTGATACTTCAATTTAAAGGTCATCAGAGGAGTGAAAGTTGAAGCTGCTTTAGCTAATGCATCAGCATGTAAGTTTTCTGTGCGTGGGATGAAGTGGAAATTTACATACGAGAAAAAGTTTTCCATCAGATCCCAGGCACAATTCATGTATGATCTTAATCTGGGATGCTTGGCTTGGTATTGTCAATTTATTTGTTTGACTATTAACTCCGTATCCTCGTATACCTCTAGGTTATTTATTTTTAGCTTCCTGGTAGCCTCTAATCCTAAGACCAAGGCTTCGTATTCACATACATTATTAGTATAATCTATATCCCATTGCAGTCTCTAAGAAAAAGGAACTACAAACTTTTCTTCAGGAGCCACAAAAAGCACTCCTGCACCAGCCCCTTCGCAAGACGAGGCATCGTCAAAAAACATTTTCCAGATACCGGTGCTACACATATCCTCAGTCATGTAACCTGACTCTTCATGTTATATGTCGTTTTCCTCTGTGCAACCATCTAAACCGTCATTAAAAGATAAGATACAATTTCCTAAATCTTGATCTGCAATGTAAATAGGGAAATTGTTCAGATTTTGAGGGTCGCTTACTGTATATGCTAACCTCGTCTCTCTGTACAACCGAGTAAATTTCCCACCAGACACAGGAATTGTGGCGAACGTCATATCTAGTTGAGGAGAGCCCCCCATCTTGGCTCCCCATGACCTAGACAAAAGTAAGCCATACTTGGGGGGAATATCAGCAATAACCACATCCATCAAGATACTCTTAACTGGAACCTGTGCTAGGGTGACTACTAAATCCTTTATCATTCCCATACACTTAACTCTTCTCGAGTCAAAAGAGTAAAGATCTCCGTAAGGTCTAGTGATATGGAGACCCAATTTGTCCATAATAATTTTAGGCATCACATTATGGGAGGCTCCGGAGTCTAGCATGCAATTATGTAGCAGTTGATCGTATACATTTAAGGTGATATAAAATGGAGCAACAGTGTCTTTGGCCCCTTAAAAATGTGGACCAAAAGTGATGTTGGGTTTATCATCTTCTAGGTTTAAAATGTCAGATTGGCTTTCTAACTTTGAGACACCTATCACTTTGGTAATCTGCTTTCGATAAACTGGGTTTTTCGCTAACTCTACCAGAGGAATTGGTATCTTAATTTTATTTATCTCGTTTTCGAAACTGAAAACTCTGCTCACCTTGTCTGTTTCTCTAGTTTGGACTTTCGAATCCTTCCTTTCCAACTTATTTGTCTGGACCGCTTTATTACTCATGGTCTTGGTTGAAGGTGTAATTGTATTAGCTGTTTCGGTTCCTTGTGTTTGGGTCTCTACTTTTCCCACTTCGGATTCTTGTGTGTTTACTACTTTCGCTTTGTTGTTAGGTAACAAGGTTTCTTTCGGAGTAGGCTCATAAGTTTGACCTCTTGGGAGAATTTTCTTAGGTTGGGTAGTTGAAATGGGTTTACTCTTAGATCTCAAGTTATACTTAGGTTGGACCTCAGCTATTATCATTTCGGTTTATTCTTGAGAGCTACAAAGATCAGTATGATCTCTTTCTTCACCCTTAACCGACGATTGTTGAGTGTTTAGAGATTTTTCATAATCTTCTCTAGTGAGATACAGTTGTGTGCAGTCATCACCGAAGTTCATGACATCATCATCTGAATCTCCAAAATCTTGGAGATCATTCGCTCCTATGCAATTTTCGTTATTTAGGGGATTTTGTATTTTCTGATCCTCATTTTTTATCTATCTTTGTTGGTTTGGGGGATTGGGATTCCTCTTGAAATCCTTTTTGGCGAAAGAATTGGCTTTAGCCTATTCTAGCTCCATTCTGGATATCTTATTAGACAGTTCCTTAATTACCCTGGCCATGTCGTCTACTTTTTCATCTGTGTATCTATTAGACCCTGACGACCCTTCTTGTTCTCTAAAGCATCTAGCTTCTCGATTTCTCGTTTCTACTTTATCTTTTAGCTTACCAGAAACCATCATATTTGACTCAATTTCTACAACGTCATCTTGCATTCGGTTTAGAGTAGCTCCCCTTATTTCATGCAAAAGGAGTGCAAAATCTAGTTCAAAAGCCCATGTGAAAGTTACTTTGGCTGCAGGTTGGGACAGTTTAACCTCGGCTAGGATTTTGTTATATAGCTTGTTGAATCTTTGAACAAACTCCATAACTGTTTCTGAATTATTTTTTCTTAAAGACCCAAACTCGGTTAAATAAAATAGGTGGTCCTTTATTTCTCCCCATTGTCTAAGGAAAGCATCTTCCAAGGCGTCATAGGACAAGATAGATCCTACAGGTAGACTCTGAAACCAAGTTCAGACCTGACCTTCGAAGGTTTGGACAAAAATCCTGGAATACATGTCTTCATGTTCAAGACCTAGGATATCTGCAAATTGATCAAAGAAATTTATGTGTTTGGCTGTGGTCAGATCTCCTTCCCCAGTGAATTTTGGAAATTTTTTTATATAATTTTCAGGAAGGTCATGCAGAGGAATGGGCAATACCAAAGGAGCATATCTTCCTGCCACTTTCACAAACACTCTGGGAGGGGGGGTAGGCCCTTGGCCTCCAGCTCCTCCCCTAGGAGCACCTCCACCTCCTCCTCTGACAACCCCTCCACCTCCTCCTCCGACGGCTGCCATTGTTATTAGTGGAAAGTTGTAAAGGGGGTTTTGGAAGATTAAAAGTTGATCTTTACTTTCTTCGCGAGGTGAAAAATTCAAGGATGAATGGTAAGAGATGCGAGGGCTTGGCTCTTCGGACTTGCAAGAGATGTAGTCAGGGGAACCAATGGGTGTGGAAGATGGATGTGTGAAATATTCTTCAAGACCATGTGAGGTCACAAAATTCAACTGAAGAGTCAATGATATATCGGCAGTAGATAAATTTTTTGCAGGACTTTTTTCTTATGTTTTACAGGGGTTATTGGATGGGTTTCACTTCGAACTTCAGAGCAGTTTGATGTTAAATCCTTAGTTTCGAAGAGAGGGCTACATGAATTCAAAGGTTCAGAAGAACTCTTGGTCTTCATTTGTAGGTATTTAGGTTGATAGATTGCAAGGGTTGGCTTAAGAGAGCCTTTCACCTTTAAAATCTTCTTGGGATTGATAATGGGTGTGGTCTGTTTACCATCCGAGTTTTGCCTGGTATTCCTTCATTCAGATGCCAGCTTATTAATCATGGAGTCTCCAAGTGAAATATTGGAAAGCCTTTTAAAAAGTGAGCACTCTTTGTTCACTATCAAAGGGTGGCACTTTCAACGAAAAAAAAATGTCGTTTTCCCAGGGAAAAAGATTTCGTAACTTCAGTCCCCGACAATGGCGCCAAAAAGATGTTGTTCCAGAGTCTGTACTTAAGGCTTAGAAGTACAGTGTCTAGGCATCCTAAAGTGAGTAAGGGGTAGAGAAGGAAGAAACATCAACCTTTGGTAAGGGAAACTAGGGCTGATTTCTGAGTTGGGGTTGTCTAGCTTCCAACTATTCCTTGATGTTTATATCCCGTTCAATCGCTGCTCATGAATGTTGGAGTTCAACCTGGGTAGTGGTTGTTTTAAGAATATTATCAAAAATATTTAAATAAATATGTGTTTCATCTGATAGTCCAGGTTCGATATTAGGCTATCTTGTTACAGGGACAGTCATAGAGGAACAAAATGATAAGAAAATCTCGGGGAAATTTAGGTGTTGTCTCAATTCGGTCGTATAAAGGAGAGTTTACAGTTCCAGGAGTGAAAATAGGGTGCAAACCAAAGGCCCTTTCCCATAACTAAGTTATATTTTAATATGAGGTGGGAGAAAACATTAAGTTGTCTATCATGTAAGGCTCCTATCAAGGGAGAATCTCACTTATAAACAGAAGAAGAAAAAGGTAAAGAAATGGCCCGATGAAGCATAAAATATATATGGAATTCTAAAGTGTTGACTGGTCTTACACCTGCTGATAGTTGGTACAGAGGAAAAACAGTAAACAATATAGAAAACCAGAATTCATTCACTATAGTAGAGGTTGTACTAAATTATAGCAAAGCATTCATCAGATACAAATATGAAATGAAATGAAAAATGAGATACAAGGAAACAAACTCATAACACAGTCGTGACGGAATTGAGAATCTTCGGATTTGCTTTATATTAACTCTCAAGATAGAAAACCTATATTACAATTGACACAAAAAGGTCCAGCCCCTTTTCTTTCTTTCTATGGTATATTTATACAGTTTTACATAAGATGGAATCTCAATCGTTACAAGATTTTCAGTTACGATAAGAAGGAGAACAATCGTTCCATTTCTTCATCTCTGTATTTATTTGGTACCAGAAGCTTGTCCTCTCGCATGCTCGATACAAGTGACACATATTTCTACCAGGCGAGATATCAACCTTGATGGTTCTGCTTGATAGTTGGCCTCAAAAGAGTAACAATATCGGGCTAATTGCAGTAACCTTTCTTCCATCTGTTAGTCTATGATGTCAATAGTGCATAATTGCACACTTGGCTTAATCATACATTTATCTATTTGAACTATGTCTGCCATAGTTACTTGTGAGATTTCAGCCGAATCTCTTTCTTCTTTTTCGTTTATATCAAGAGAGATTTTTGCTATATTCATTTGACTCAATGTCTCAGCATTGCCTTTGCTATCAATACCTAACAGATTACCATCTATAGAACCAAAAGCCTCTTCAAAGGATTTCATTACCCTCTTGGCTTGTAGCTTACCTTCTGATATACTGTGCTTCCGTTCTTTCAATAAAATATTTCCTCTTGTCTGCTCTGAAATGGAAAACCTGGGAGTACTTCCCGATTCCTTGTTGTTTGTAGCTATTATAGCCTCTTGAAAAGCGACCCGAGCTACTTTAGTTTCTCTTTCTCTGACGGATAAAGTTTCCAATACTTGATCAACGAGTAAGCAGTTGTCCCGAATTACCTCTACCTTGGTGAGTAAATTTCGCTGGGCTATAGAAACTTTGCTCTGAATCTCCATTGCATGGGATTGGAACATCCTGATATTTATAACTTTACTTTCGACAATTTCCACTCTAGCCTATAGTTGTTCAATCAAGTCTTTTTGCTGTCCTGTTTGTATATGACCATCTTGAACCACCAGCTCTACTTGTTCGAGCTTAGTTTTGAGCAGCTCTATCTCCCTTTTATCGACCAGCCTTTCTTGTTCTATTCCTGTGCTCGCTTGGTCCTTGGCAGCCTCCTCTGCCATGGCTATTCTAGCTTCTAAGGCTTTGATGAGGTGATTTTTTCACTTCAGATAATTTTTCAAAACCCCGACTGAAAATTGGTTCATTGTAGCATATGCCCCTAATGTCCCAGCTATTTTTGTAGAAAACTCATCTTTCTTCTTGTCTTTCCCATTGGTCAACACTTTGTACTTCTTGGCTGTTGATCCCCCTTCCTGATAGAATTCTCTTTTTACCACAGCCTTTCTCTTCTTATCAAAGAAGAACTCATTTGGAGGGAGCTCTTCCATCCTTATAGGTCTCAATTCTTCATTTAAAATCCACCCTGCATCTATGTTTCCCTGAGTTGACTGCAAGAAAGTAATGGATGTGATGGGATCTATGATTTTGTTAGCTGGTTGTTCCAGAGTAGTAACTGGAGTCTTCTTTTTCGGTGGGTCGGGAGTCTTTATCTCTGTTTTCGGACTCCTAGTTTGCTCTTCCCCGTCCTGGTGTTTTTCTTGGCTGGGTGTCTCATATTTGCAGCCTTCGGCTTCTTTTTGTTTCACCTCTGTTGTACTTGGATTCTCACCCTGCAATACTGTGGGAAGACAACTGCTTCGATGTTCTTGGAATTTTAGAACATTGACCCTCTCTTCAGGTGCGAAGGCTTGTATCCGAGCCAAAATCTTGACATAAGATATTGCGTCTCGAAAAATGTCATCTGAGGGTGAATTCTCATGTTTGAACCTTTTGAGTCCGCAACTAGCCAAATGATTACTTACGACCCTTTGCAGATCGTGCTTCTTGAATTCAATAAGAACCAATTTTAGGTCATCCAGGGCTACTGCCTCAGCTTTAGCATGCCCGAAATCTAACAAAGAATATGAATTGAAATGAACACGAAAAGGTGGCCATACCTTCTTTGAATATCCCTTAAGCTCCTTGCTTATGCCACCAATTACAGTTTGCCTAGCAACCTCATGACAAGCTATCTTGTCAGGTATGAATAATGGTAATGCATGCGGGGGAACAGAAGCCCTGAAAACTCTAAGATATGAGAATTCTTCTTCTACATACCAGTTGGCTATACTACTCAAATTCATCACTATACTGTCCGAGATCCTGGGTGGCGGGTGGCCAAAAATAGTGACATGCAGTGATACCATTACCCAGTTAAAGATTTCATACACAAAATCTGCCTCTTTGTTTTCCCACAGTTTTGAATGGTAGACGTGGATGGGCTCGGCCTCTAATGGAGTCCAAATCCAGCTCATTAAGGGAAAGGGCATTAGAAAACACACGATGTCCATAATGTATGCGGACATAAAGAATGAAGCAATCTTTCCACTCTCCCTCTGTGCCCGATACTCTGTAACTTGACTGGTCAAGATATCAAACAACATTTTAGCCCAGTGGAAGGAACAACCTTCAACAATTGAATGTATTAGAGGCACCCACTGAAGAAAAAAATGTGTGGTGTCCTCTCTCTCGTATAGTCTGCAGGTCATCATAGCTACATATTTGAACTGTGGTTCCAAGGAAGCTATTGAATATACACCATTAGTGTCTGCCCTGAACTTCGCAGGGTGTGAAACCCAATCTATGATTAAACTGGACATAGTATTGTCATATTGCACACATTCCTTCTGTTTGAAGTTCTCCAAGAATTTGGTATCGTATGTAAGGTCCAACAAGGTAGGCAACTTGTACATAGGCTGCAGTTGTTCGGGTCTAAAAGTCCCAATAGTGACTTTCTGTTCATTTATGATGGTTCTGCTTGGTATGTCCACGTGGTCTAATGCCCACTGGACCATATCATAGTAAGGGAGAAGTCGTGGCCTAGCCGCTACTTTATGCATTCCGTATTAGACGACGATCTTATATTTGGTGGTCAAGTCGTCTTTTTCATTGTCACTGGAATCATCAGAATAATCTACCAATTCGGACTGTAGAACATCAGAAACAAACGACCAGGTCCTAACAGAGTCGACACTTCAAGGTGAAGTATCAGTGATGTTGTCTAAACCTTGTCCCGAAACCTCAACGTTGGCTTTAGATGCTTTTCGCAGGGCCATGGTGGGGGATCCTGCTTTAGCTCTTCTGCGATAAAAATATGTATACATACAAAACTTAGTTCGTTGAGAAAAATTTGCTCTGTGTAATATAGAAATGAATTTTCAATAACAAATAACAGCTCTATATATTCAACCATTTAAAACTCGGTAATTTTCAAAAATAGAATGGTCAAATCATGCTTAAATATAAATTTAGCAATAAAAACCCAATCTTTACTTGCCGATTCTCCTTGTTTCTAATTAATGCCATAAATTTTGGCAGTTCGAAATGTCAATTGGTGTAAGGAAAAATTAAGACTACCTCGTAGACTGTGCATGCATCAAATCACGAGAAATGTTGTCTTAGCTCAATTAATCAGGTTTATCAATGTTAATTAATCTTTCGGTACTCGCTACATCGGGAGTTTTCGCTTTAACCTTTTGAACCTCTAAGACTCGAGATTGCGATGATTATTTTTGGTTAAAAACATAATTATGATTAGGCACTTAATTAATTACATGATTATTTATATCGCAACTTCGTGACTCCGAGCTTCGAAGGTATAGCTTCCGGAAAGTTCGTATGCCGAGTTGTGAAATCGCAAGATCGCGATGATATGATTTAATTAAAATGGGGGATAAAACCGAATTAAGTGTTTTATTAATTACGTTTCTATCTTTATCATGACTTCACGACTCAGGGCTTTGACAGTGTAGCTTTTAAAGGAAAATACACCGAGTTGCGAATTCTCGACAGAGCTTAACCGTGGCTAAGCTTTTTACCTTTATCATTAACACGGGTTACTAAAACAAGAATCTCATGGTTTCGGCTATCGGGGTTACGATAGTAAGACTTTTGGAGTTAGTAAATGCCGAGATGCGAAACCTCGATGATGCTTAACCATAGTTTAGAAAAGTTTTACTCTCACTACTGACCTGGGTAAAAATTTAAAGTGATTTCTCCATTTCGCTCTTCAGTACTTGTGAACTATGTGATTTATAACATCCGACATATGAAATCCCAAGGTAAAAAAAGGGGAAAATCATTTGAATGAAAATTAGAACTCGCCTTGAGAGTATGATAACCGTCGCCGCTCACGTGATGAGGCTTCATAGATTTTGGAACAAGTGAAGGAAAATACGAAAACCATCTTTCGATTTTGAGCATTAAGATATGAAATTCAAAATGGGCTAAAAAACAAAGGTGGCTCCAACACACCCATTCACAGCACAAGAAGCAGTTGAGCAGCAATAAATCCATTGGAGTTGAGCAACAGCTTGTAAAAGAATCTTTGACAAACTAATCCCAGAGAGACTAGTCCATTAATGGAGGCTCAAGGAGATGTAGCCCAGTTGGGGGTGAACTCCTTTATCATGTTGTCATTGATGTGAGTTTTTGTTGGTTATTATTTTCTGCACTTTATGTTGCTGTTGTATTCTTTAAACAACACATTTAACCTTTTAAAAAATCTCACACATAAACACCTAAAATATGCATAAACTTGACACATAATTTCTCTTGCACAACTAAGACATTGAGCAAGGTCCTGAAGTTTATTTTAATGGAGTAGAGGGTGCTTGCATAGAAAAACAAGTCAGCGCCCTATTTTCAGATCAGGCACCCTTTCAGCAATGGGGGTTGTACTTCATTGGGGAGATTCATCCTGCTTCAAGTGGTCAACATAGATGGATCTTAACTACAATAGATTATTTCACCAAATGGATAAAAGCTATCCCCACCAGAAGTGCTTCACACAAAGTGATCATTGTCTTTCTTGAAGATATCATGGCAAGGTTTGGTTGTCCAAACAGAATTATCACTGATAATGATGCATTCTTCAAGTCTAAACCATTGATCAAGTTCTTTGAGTAGTTTGGGATTTCATTAATTCACTCCACTCCTTATTATACCCAAGGCAATGGACTGACAGAGTCCTCTAACAAAATCTTGATCATGCTTATTAAAAGGCTGTTAGAAGACAATAAGAAGGCCTAGGATTCAAAGATGAAATTTTCTCTGTGGGTTGATCAAGTGACGACAAAGATATCCCTAGGCATATCCCCTTTCCAACTTGTCTATGGGACATAAGTTGTTTTTCCTTCTCATCTATCTTTACCTGTAGAAAAATTATTTCAGGATTATCAAGGAGATCCTGACAATATGATTAGAAGAATTAATCAACTGGTGGAGGTCCAGCAGACTAGAGATAAGGTGATGGACAGATCTCATGACCTTCAGTAAATGATCAAGCAAGCCTTTGACAGAAAGGCAAGAAAATAAGATTTTCAGCTGGGATATCTAGTGCTTAAATGGGATGCACCTAGATAAGACAAAGGAAAGCACGACAAGTTTGAAGCCCTCTAGATTGGGCACTTCAAAATCTCCAAAGTGTTTTTAAATAATACTTATAGGTTGAAGTATTTGGAGGGTGAGGAGGTTTTTAATGGCCCTGTGAATGGGCATTTCCTAAAGAAGTGTTTTACTTGAGCCACAAGTGGCTCCCCTATGTTTTTAAATATTGTCTTCCTGCTTTGTTTTTTGGTTTTAATAAAGACTCCACAACCCAAAAACAAGGCACTAGAGCTGCACGTTCTTGGCAGTTCCCAGGGAGCATGCCATCCCCCATGGAGCCTAATGTTATCACATATTCCTGTCAAGACCTTGGGGGTCTGTTTTTTCTTCCTGTGTCTGTAATTTTTCTTGTCTTCTCCTTTTATGTTGACCTGATCGTGGTTTTCCTTTCCCATTTCGGCATGTATTTCTCTTTCATTTGCAGTCATCCTTCTCAATTGACTAGTCTTTCCCTGTCAATATGCCTGGAAGAGATCGGCCCTAAATTTCTCTGTCTCTTCTAAAGGTTGATCCCTCCTCCTTTTACCTCCATCACTAAACCTTTTCTTTCCCAAGCCTAATTATAGTCGACCAAATCCCCATTTTGACTGTCTGCAATACCGAGAGTGGATGAACAACGACACAAAGAAAGCAAGTGGGCAAACACCAGTTTCAACGAAAAGGATCTATCATCAAGGCAGATCGATGGCCATTGGGTAAACTGAAGCCATGGAGTGGCCCAAGGTTTAGCGCCAGGGCTCATCCCTAATGGCCAAAGTCACGATTTAGTTTGCACCATTCGATCCAGGTGGGGGACAGGTGGTAGCCGATTGTGCGATCCTGGGAGTCAGCATTTTGGGGTTTCCTTTAGCAAGCACAACCACAGCCTTACACTCCAAAATGTGAAGCCCCGGGAGCCTAGCACATGTTCATAGCCTAGGGTCATATTGAAAGGAGTGGGCTAGTGAAGACGAGGGGAACATGGTCGTGGTGGACCCACAGTGAAACGATACCCATGCCAATCTGGGTCATTCAACCAATAGACACATGGCGCGTTATTACATCCCATCGTGATTTCGGCTATCACAATTCTAAGCGACAGGGGGTCACTCGTCTCCATTGTAGATATGTGAAAGAGAAACCCCAAAACATCATGGGGGGGGTCTGGGCTCACAGTCCTAGTACCCAGTCATATGGAAGGTCGTTCGGTGATTTGGGGCCTTCGGGGAATCATCGTGGTTGTCGGTTCTAAACAGATATGACTGTCGAATTATAAAATAGCTATTTCGTAAGATTGGGCACCCGGGAAAAGGAAAGGAAGTGCATCTTGGATCCCTGGTGCAAGAATTCTTGACACTGTCGAGACCGTCGATCAAGGATCGATATGAGCCATCCAAGCAAGAGACACACAGTCACAACCTGTGGTCCCTTTGAGGGTAGAGCCAGAAGAAAGGGGAGCTAGCCTCCGAGCCTTGAGGAGCAGGCACATGGTCATCCCCTGTGCATGTAGTCTCAACCACCTACCATGAAAGAAAGAAGTTAATGAAATTTGAGCAGGTGGTTGAAACCTCAGCTCAAGCCATGAATGAAAGGAGTGGGAGGTATGGAGCAATTAAGCCTATGGTACTCCTGTGTGCAGGCTTTCCTACAGGAGTCATGTCGTTCTGAGCCTCCCCTGACAAATTATCATACACATTCTAGGCTTGTAATTAATGGCTTAGCTACCCTCCTACTGTCATGGGAGAGAATTGATTTGAGTATATATGCTTAGTTTTTGTATTTTTGAAAGGGTCGATTGTTGAGCTAGGCTCCCGATTGTAAAGTTTTGATGAAACATTGGTTCTTCTAGTTATGCATTTGCATTTGAGACTTCTAGTTTAATGAAAGTCATCTTCTTTCCACCTCTTTGTAAACACTATGTTAAAACACTCAAAATTGGAGGATCCAATCGAGGGTATTTATGTTGTTGTGATGTATGTTTGATCATAACAGTATTTGCACTAGTTTTAATCAGTTTCTTGTGTTGTATTATTTCTTTCTCACACTGGGTAGCTCGGAATTGGAGGATCCAGTCAATATGTTATCGTAGCACTATGACGTATGTTTGATCACCGTGTTTTTGTAACTGTGTCACCTAGGCACATTTAAGTGTCTTGTCTTTCTTCTCCAAGTTGTTGGAAAGCCTGATGCTCATAACAGTCTTGTTCACCATTCTAACCAAGTCTTGCCTCTACTCATTTTAAACTCAACTTACTGATGGAAGTTATATCAAGACCTCACTTTTTCATGCATGCCCTGGTCTGGGATTCTAGGTTAAAGCGATATTCTTCTAGGTTTGCATCCATTCGACGAACCCAATTTATTCATTCATGACATATAAAACTGATGGGTACTAGGCTTACCTCTGCCGCAATATAGAGGTGAATTCTAGTGCTAATAGTATGGTAAATTCATGGATACTTGCACAACCCTTCTCACGAGTCCTCATGAGGGTCCCATAATATTTTTAGGAGGTCCCACCCCCCTTAACCGTGGACATTCGTTCACCAGATGTCCTTCTATGTAGCATCTGGTACACCAAACTTGTGGTCGTCTTGGTATGTGTATCGTCAATTCTTGAATATTCTCTGTAAGCATTGATATTTGTCTTTGTAGTTGCACCAAATTTGCATCTTTGTAGCTGCACCAAATTTGCATCTGTTGGGGGTCTGGTCACTCTCAGGCTCCCTGGATATCGTTCCATGGCTTTAATATTTGTTGATTGCTCCAAGGAATCTATCAAAGTGGTTATCCATTGTTGCGTTAATGGAATCTGTGTTAGAGGTACTAGTCCCTAGATATACCATTCTCTTTGATGTTCCTCATGAATTGGATGCGCTAACCTCCCTATAGAATCTTTAAACTTCTTGTTATATTCCCCAGCCGATTCACCTTCCCTTTGATAAATTTCGTGCAACTCATAAAAAGCTTGTTGTTCTGACTGAGGTAGCTTAAAATGTGCTATGAATTTTGTCCGTACTTTGTCAAGTGTGAACGCTTGACCTTGCGCTCCTAGCACTCCTAGATCAATAGCCTTCATGTACCACTTGAGAGCACAACCTCTCAAGGTAGTTTGGAATTCGACCAATTTATTTTCATCTATAGTCCCTATGAATGTCTAGATTGCTTCACATAAGAACCAATGTTGCTCAACATCCTCATATCCCTTACCCAAAAATTATGGGTATCATGCAATCGAAACTCACATGTTACCAACCATTGTTGATCTTACTGATCCTACCAAGATAAAACCTAAGGGTCCTGGTTGCGATCTTTTAGGAGATCCCAATATCCTCCCAGTATTCGCACTTTCCGGTTGTGACTGACTAACTAACTTTAATGGAACAAGAATAGCATAAGAAGGTAGTATAGAATTTACCACTTGTATAGAAGACACTTGGGGTATGGGTGATTCGGGGCTGGTGCAACTGGCTTCAGGGCGGGTTTCTTTGATATGGGGGGTCTCATTCTCTTCTTATGGAGTGGTCTCTTCAGCCGGATTCCTGATATTTCCTGGAATCAGGGATGAATATTCTCTTCCTTCTTCAATATCCATGCCGACTTCCTTTTCTCGTGCATCTACACCTTCTTCTTTTTTTCCACCCTCTTCGGGACTTCTTCCTCTCTACACTTCTCTCTCATTTAATCTTTTATTGGCTAGTCTTTCATGTCTTCTCATCTTTTTCAACTCTTCCATCTATCCTTCCTTGACTTATCCTGGTCCAACTTCTTTCTGCAAGTTCTCGAATTGTTTCACTTCTTTCTTTATCTTACCGTGCCACCACTTCTCCACTATGGCGACTCTTTTCAAGTCTCGCTCATACCTTGATTCCATTTATTGTTGCTCCCCTATATGTCAAAGAACCCTCTCCCCTCTCTTAGGCCATGATTCCACCCCAAACTCACCCCACCCCAAGCGAGGGTGTTTAGGTTTCCATCTCAGTCGGGGACATAGTTAGCATCCCCTCCTCCATCAAGAAAACCTTAATCCATAAGGGGATTTCTCTCAATAGTGTTCCCCTTGTGTATTTCTTGAAATTCCCTTCTTCCCATGAAAAATGTTGGTGATTCTCAGATGCAACCTCTATAATATATCCTTCTAATGTTGTATTGACCCATAAATCGATCGCTTGTGTTATCGGATGATCCAACAAATGAAGCACTACAATCTTTTTATCATCCCAAGTATAGGTCTTCTTGACTCATTCTTGGAATTCTAGATCTTCTTCGAGCCTATCTATCTAATGGAAAATTTCTTCCGGAAACTCAACCCAAAATATCTTGCACTGGTCACTTGATCTTTCTGAGTAAAAGACAACCTCCCGTGTATCTTTCACATATTTTCCTCGCAGCTCCACTTCTTTCCATATTTAGGCGTCACAATTTTTCTCCCACCACTGGTGAATATTAGATCGATGAATCCATGGAAGCATTCTCCCTACAGGTTCCCTTTTAATGCAGGTTCTGACAATGGAACCATTTTTTTGGAGTGAAATTGATCAGACCAGGGTCCTTCTCAGGTTACCAACAAAAGGTACTGAGTAGTCTAGAGAGCTGGAATTTTCATCTTCTCCAAAGAGAAGAAGTCTCACCAGAAGCACAACCAAGACAATAAGATAGGGAAGGGAAAAGAGAATACTTAGGCAGGTTTCCAGAATATTCAAGATTCACCATATTCTTGCGCAAGATGAACTAACCAAAGAACATACCTGAACTCATTCATAACTAGTAATAGAGACAACGTAGTTGCGACAAAATTTGTAAACAATTATAGTGAATTTATCTTATGAGACATAAAGAATTAAAGTATAGAGATGATTCATAATCATAAATAGAGAATTACACAGTATATTTCAAAATTTTAGGTCCTTCCATATATATTATCATCAAAAGAGCTTCTCAGATTCAATTTGACAGATACAAATCATTACTTTGCTACAACATTTTTGGCTCTAGACTCATTCTCCTAGATCTATCTACTCTTTTCCCCAAAATGGATACAAATTACAATCACTGAACCTATATGGAGTAAAACATAATCTGTTTACGCCCTCTACACCATCTATATCAACTACCCCTTTACAATCATATACATCTCATATATATAGGCTGGCTGGGATCTTCTGGCTTTAGATATCGCATGCTTTCTTGTTCTCATTCTATTGTAACTTCTTTTTCCTTGCTGTTGTTGCGTTGTCCCTCTTTCCAACAATTTTTTATTTCTTTTCTTGCTCCATTTTCCAACTCCTTTATGGCTTGTGCAACTTGTGTTTGACCAAAATTGGGACTGTAGTCTTCCTTGTGCAACTTCTAACCAAAAACAAAGGGCCCAACAAGAACATCACAATTTTTCCAATATGTACTAGTGCATTGGCATACACTGTTGTTAGAACGAGACAAATATTCAATTGGGAAGATATCCTAGCCTTTAACATATGCCTACACACAAGGAATCTACTAGGTATGAAGAAACCATGTTTTTATATGTCTTCTTATATGATCAACATCATTTGTTTCTCGGTATAATTTCCCAAATTGTGATGGAACTGGGACCAAAGTCATCCCACCATTCATGTTTATTGTTCGCAATTATGGAGTGTAAATTTTAGACAACATTTTTATGATATTTGCAATAAATTTCTTGCCCCTCTTCATTCCATCCTTTTCGGATTCCTTAGACATAGGATATCTTTTGAGGCTCGAAATCAAATGAAAGGGGTGTTTGATTGGTTCTTTCACAAGTAATACTCATTTATCAGGGTTTATGGACCAACGAGACCCCACATCTCTTGCCTAATTTCATCCCAGACCGATTATTAATTAGGGAAATAATGTACCAAACAGTGGGGTATGGTGTCACCACACTTTTGCAAACCAACAATAAAAGGTTGTGGCTAATTTTCCCTCTCCACATTGGAATTTATCCAATCTCCAATGATCAACATGCAAGGAAGGAAGTTGATATCCTACATGAGTTAATCATGTGCTCGGGAGAGCCTAAAGGCCATGTGTTGGGCCTTTCGTTTTAGGTTTGGAGTTGCACAAGGAGGACTACAGTCCCAGTTTTGGTCAAGCATGAGTTACACAAGCTATAGAAGAAATTGGATAGTGGAAAAAGCAAAGAAACAAAAATTGGTTGCAAAAAGGGAAAATGCAACGCCATCAAGGAAAGAGTAGTTACAAGAGAACATGAATAGGAAAGCATGCAGAGCCCAAATCCAGAAGATCCCACTCATCCTATATATGAGATGCATATTATTGTAAAAGGGTTGGGTTTTTGTTGTTATTGTTGCGTATGGTTGGGTGTAGTTGCTTGACTGTAGAGTTTTGTCATAGATGGTATAGAGCACGCAGCAAGAGAAAGGGTTATGTGACTATAACTTATATACATTTTGGGGAAAAGGGTAGTTATAGATTTATGACATGCATCTAGAGATAGAATCTTGTAACAGAGTCTTGATATGTATATCTGAGATTGTACCCGAGAAGCTCTTTTGATAATAAATATGGAAGGACCTAAATTTTGAAATTATTGTGTCATTATGTGTGTATGCTTATGCATTGTCTCCTTACAATACTTATTTATGCTTGATAAGATCAATATGTTTTCGTTGTTTACAAATGATTTCACACTTTAGTGTCTTTATTTCCAGTATGAATGAGTTCATATCAGTTCTGTGGTCAGTCTGTCTTGTGTAAGATCAATGTAAATATTGAATATTCTGGAAACCCACCTAAGTATTCTCCTTGCCCTTCCCTATATTTCTATCTTGGTTGTTATTTGGGTGATACTTCTTCTCTTCGAAGGAGATTAAAATTCCAGCACTCTAGACTACTCAGTGCCTTTTGTTGGTAACCTGAGAAGGACCCTGATCTGATCAATTATGTGCCAACAAAATGGTTTTTTTGTTGGGAGTTGCGTTAAAATGGAACCTGTATGGATAATGCTTTGGCGGATTCACAGATCCGATATTCACTGGTGGTGGGAGAGAAATCTTGACACCTTAATAGGGAAAGAAGCGAAGTTGAGAGGAAAATCTGTGAAAGATACATGAGAGGTTTTCTTTTACTCAGAAAGATCGAGTGACCAGTACGAGATATTCTGGGTTAATTTATCAGAAGAACTTTTTCACTAAATAGATAGGCTCCAAGAAGCTCCGAAATTCCAAGAACGAGTCAAGAATACCTATACCTGGGATACAAAAAACATTGCGACACTCCATCGGTTGGATTGTCGAGTAACGCGAGCAATCGATTTCTGGGTCAATACAACATTAGAAGGATACATTATCAAGTTTGCAATTGAGAATCATCAATCTTTTTCATGGGCAGAAGTAGATTTCAAGAAAGACACAAGGGGAAGACTGTTGAGAGAATTCCCCCTATGGATTATGGTTTTATTGATGGAGGAGGGGATGCTTAATATGTCCCCGACTAATATGGCAGAATAAACACCCTCGCTTAGGGTGGGGTGAGTTTGGGGTGGAGTCATGGCTTGAGAGAGGGGAGAATTTTCTTTGACAAATGGGGGAGTAGCAAGAAATGGACTCAAGAGATGAGAGATCTTTGAAAATAGCTGCCATAGTTGAGAAGTGGTGGTGCAGTACGATAAAGAAAGCAGTAAAACAGTCTGAGAAGTTGCAGAAAGAAGTCAGACCAGAAGAAATCGAGGAAGGAAAGATAGAAGAGTTGTGAAAGATAAGAAGACAGGAAATACTGGCCAATCAAATATTAAATGAGAGAAAAGAGCAGAGAGGAAGAAGTCCTCAATAGGGTGGACAAGAAGAAGAAGGTGTAGAAGTATAGGAAAAGGAAGTTGGCATGGATCTTGAAGAAGAAAGAGAATATTCAGCCTTGATGCTAGGAAAGATCAGGAATTCGGCTGAAGAGACTGCTCCAGAGAATGAGAACGAGACCCCCAAGATCAAAGAATCCTTCCTCGAAGCCAGTGGCGCTAGCTTCAAATCACCCATGCCCCAAGTGTCTTCTATACAAGTGGTAAATTGTATGCTACATTCTTATGTTATTCATGTTCCATTACATTCAATGAGTCAGTCACAACCAGGAAGCGTGGATACTGGGAGGATATTGGGATCCCCTGGTAGATCACAACCAGAACCATTAGGTTTTATCTTGATAGGAGCAGTAATATCAACAATGGCTGGTAATGTGGGAGGTTCGATTGCTCGATACCCAAAATTTTGGGGTAAGGGGGATGAGGATGTTGAACGACATTGGTTCTTATGTGAAGCAATATAGAGGTCCAAAGGGACTTTGGATGCGAATAAAATGGTTGAGTTCCAGGCTACCTTGAGAGGTCATGCTCTCAAATGGTACATGAAGGCCATTGAGCCAGGAGTACCAACAGTGTAAGGTCAAGCATTCACATTTGACCAGGTACGAAAAAAAATTCATAGCAGAGATTAAGCTGCCTCAGTCAGAACAACAAGCTTTGTCTAAGTTACGTGAAATTCAACAAAGGGAAGTTGAATTGTCTTGGGAGTATATCCAGAAGTTTAAATATGCTATAGGTTTTATAACCCTAAATTGCACCATGCATACATCAGGGCATCTTACTTTCTAATTTTTCCAAGCTATCACTGAACAACTCTTCTTAAAAACCATTTTTTTGAAGATGTACGCACCTTGCACCACTACTGTCCACGTACACACACTTGTTTCACCTCTAAATCTCACATATGTACACTAGATGCAACATTACAACCCCTGTATACTCACAAAATTTTCAAAAAATAAAAAGCTGCAAGGGGATATGGGATTTTGGGTAGTTTCCTAATCAATTGACCGCCCATAGTCGGTCACCCAACCGACTAACTATCTTTTTTGCATATAAAATAAGGTGTTGGGGTCCCATTCCTAAAAGAAGCATGAGAGAAAAAAAAATCTGCCCATTTCAGTATTCCCCCTTGCCCCAAGAATTTGCAGCCACATTGTGAGTTTGAGCCATAATTCCTTATTCTAGCCTTTTTTCCTCCATTGCAAGCCTATGCCTTTTCCCTGGAGAGAATAAAAGAGGAGAAAGATACGTGGAAGTAGTTGGAGCTTAGTGAAGAGGAGCCCAGAACCGAGTTTGAGGATCAGTCGCTGGTCACATTTTGTAAGTAACTTTGTGAGATTAATTAAAGAAGAACTTTTTCTATCCCACCATATGATGTCTTTAATATTTATGTTTTATTTACATTTTGTTATGATGTCTAATCCACTAATCCATATATATAATGCATGTTCATAGTTTCTTGTTTGTCTTTTGGTGAATATAGGTTGGCATTGGGAGGAGATCTGCAGTCGAGAAACAAATGAGTGCAAAGGGATCGACACCGGACTCAGAGTTTAAGGTAAGACTATCAGATCCCTATATTTTGTATTTTATGCATGAATGTGGGGTATTGTTGGGATAGTTGTAAAAAGTAGGAGACTTTAAATGGTCAGATTTGTCTGCACAATTGAACCCTAGTGTATTCTTTAGGGTGGTTTTCTCGCTATAGAATAATTGGCGACCATACTGGGGAAGCCTCTAGGGTTTTTAGGGGATATTGTTTTGGGTGCTTTAATTGGTTTAATTTCCTTTTTTGAGTTTCTGTAAGTGTCTGAGTCTTTAAGGGATTCTGGTCTTCCATACCAGTACTCCTTGCCTTGTCAGCTTGACTGTTGTTTTCTTTTTTTTATAAAGTTACAGAGGTGTATGTGGCCTATAGTGGGTCTACACGCGTACATACACACCCTATCTTTGGACAACCCACGTACATACGCAGGCTGCTGAAGTGTCAGTAGCGTGCCTATGTTGAGAAAATATTTTTCAAGAAGAGGCAGTCAACCTCTTCCCTGGTTGAAGTCAAACTTCATAGGGGTTTTCTTAATTTAGTCCTGGTATTTGTTGTTACAGTCTGTAGCCTAGGTTTGATCTCAATTTAGCTTATCTTTATCAAAATATTTCTTGTGTTTTCTTTTAAAATATTTTTAGACGAGTTTGTGAGTCTTTTATGAATAGTATGTTTTGGTATTGTCAGTGACTCCCTGTGATCTGTTGTGTGATAGAAGTCATTTCTTGGTCTTGTATTGTCTTCTTTTCTCCCTTTTTGCTTGCTTTAAAAGGAAAAGAAAAATAATTTAATTTCAAGTTTCTTGTTTTAAAACATAGAAAAAGTAAAAAAAAGATTTCATTTTCTTTGTTTGGTTAAGTAGTTGGTTAGTTGCATTGATTATCAGGAAAAAAATGCTTTTGTAAGTTATTGGTTGTTTGCTTAGGACAATAAGTAGCTCGTAGTCGAGTGAAATCTTGTTTTGAGTTTTATGTTCAAAGATTTTAGAAAAAAGTTGTTAGAGAAGTTGGTTAAAGAGTTTAAATGTGCAAATATTTATTTGTCAAGAAGAAGTAATTTTGTTTCCAGCATTTGTTTGTTTTCTCCTTTGTCTCCCAACACAACACTAGTTTCATTTTCGTTCCCTTGACTTAAGACAATCCACTAAAAAATAACGATTATTTAAAATCAACTAGGCTTTGTGTTTGTAGGGTCCATCAATTAGTCTAGGATAGAGCCTTGATTTAGGTTGGAGAGGAAATTCTTCAAGGATACAAAACAAACATATGAGTCTGAGCTAGGGAGTGAAAAAGTCCAGTAAACGTGAAAGTTGCCCGAGACCCTCCTCTAACACAGGGGATAAACAAAAGGTCACGTGCGGAAAGGTAGCGGAGATAACCCCTCCAAAGCCAGACCAAGCGTAGTGGGGAACACATATAGAGGGCTTATCTTGGGATTCTGTCGGTCACATTTTCCACGGAGCTTCGTGGGTCTCGAATTCGTTTGAGGTCCTTAGTTGTCTTTTAGAACACTTTCTTTCGATACCCTTGGTAGGTTTTGGGCTTGATACCCTACTCATTGTGGTCCACCCGACTGTCGTCTGTACCCACCTAGCGACTGTTCGTGAGCTGGAAACCTAGTTGCCTATTATTATAATGACTTACACAGGTGACTATGGGGGTATACCACAGTACTTAGGAAAGACATCGGGCCACACTTTGTAGAGTATACCCAGAGGGTGATTCCATGTTCAAGTTTCACTTGCACCGATAAGTTGCTCTAGTGTTGGTTATTGTAACTTTTCTTCCAACTAGCAAATGAATGCTTGTTTTATCTTATAGGTACTTTTTTCTAGGGTGTGCATGTTTTCAAATGATTAGAAAATATTTAGTGTGTCTTTCATCTTCTCACAAAGTGGAATATCAGGAGCTCTGTCGGTCACGAAGGCTTCTTGTCCTTCCTCCAGTTAATTTGGAGCCACCCCCGCCACTGCTAAGGCAAAGACTACACCAACAAGGGTCTTTTGAGGTGACCGGGCCACAGGAAACTTTACCCGAGCCATCCTCGAGAGGAGACCATTTGAATCCAGAGGAGCCAACCATTTCTGACCTTGGATTAGAATCTCTTGGGCCGTCTAACTCTCTAATCACTGACCTATCGATGCCTCTCATTATATAGGTTGTCCCTCCATGGATAACACATCACAAGCATCATATAGTGTTGCAAGCAGCGATGGAAGCAAATGCTGCTACTTCTTTAGGGAGAACTCATACTCCCTCTACGGTTGCCACTGCAGGGGGCGTTCCACCTCCTAACCCACCATCGCCATCCCGGACCACCATGGTCTTGACTACCTCTACCTCGAGTAGTGGCCCGATTCCGTCTATGGCAGCGATCACTACTCCTTTCACCAAGAGTGTGATAGGCCCTCCATTATCATATGGGATGCCTAGCTTTGATACGAACTCTGTCCTTTCCTACTCCACTCTACAGACTTTAGGTTTGGGGGCAAGGAGCTCAAAAGATCCTTTGCAAGGATCCATGGGGGGCCCCTTAGCCCCCTATAATGCTTTCCCTTACGGTGGGGGTCACATACCTCCTTCTTCCCCTTCGCTCGGCAGTGCTCACTAGCACCCCACCGAGTCGAAAATGAATTACAATTCATTTGGAGTAGGCAGTCAAGGGATTCCTTCCTATACCATGCTAGTAGGTTCTATGTCGTTCTCTTTGTTTGACACATTTGGTAACAATGCATTCTTGTCAGCTGTCATCTCGGTCAGGGGAAACCCCAGTTATGGACAACAACATCCTATGAATTCTACTATTCCTACACAGGGGGAACTTATAGGAGTTTCCTCCTCACAAGGACCCTAGAATCCCTGGCAGGTATTAGTTCCCTCGTCAGGGATGTCGACTGGAGGCAACCCCTTACATGGCCAATGGAATCCCAGGCAAGGCTCAGGACCTATGCCCGTCAGATCGACAAGGGGCAACCCTTTTCACAATCCTTGGAATACAACACAAGCCCAACCATCAATGTCCAATTATGGGAGTCAGCCGATGACGTCTCAACAAGTGCATAATCCATATGCTAGCCACGACGATGGTGTTTACCAGAACCCTAGCCAACAGCCTAAATTTTCCTGGCAACCTAATGCCAGCCAAACTCCAGGCTCCTTTTTCCATCCATATAATCAACAACTCAAGCAACCATTTCTGGCAACATTACATTTTCCAGATTTGTCAAGATTGTTGAATGATCCAATCTGTCACAATCCAAGTTGGCCTCCCATGCTGACTAATTTGACCTTGAACATTCCAAAGTTTGAAGGTAAGCCAAACGAAGATCCAAGAAATCATGTGACTACCTTTCACCTATGGTTCTCATCCAATTCATTACGAGATGACTTCGTTCAGTTTCTTCTGTTTCAACGCACTCTCATCGGGAGTGCTGTGAAATGGTACATCGAGCTCGACCACTCAAGATACTCTACTTTTGGCAAGTTGGCCATGGTTTTTGTAAACCATTTTCAACTACCTGTGAGATATGATGTCGACACCGAATTGCTGGCCAAATTTGAGCAAATAAAAGATGACCATATCTCAGATCACATCTAGGAATGGTGACATCAGAAGAGTTTGGTAAAAGTACCAATTCCACTGGAGTTTCTACTGGAATGGTTCCTTAAGTCTTTGGTACCTAAATTATCCAAGGATGTAGCAACTTCAGGAGTTTTTTCCAAAGAATAAGCGATAATGAGAGCTCAACAACTATAATTGATATACTCTGAGTCTGGTTTACTTTATGAGGTTCTGCCAGATGCACCGAGGTCCATTCTTGATAAGGCCAGACATAAGTCTGGACCACATGTCGATGGTATTGTTGGTTCATCACAAGCGAATCCCATCGATCAGTTGTCAAATCAATTGCAACAATTGTCGATACAGCAGACAGTGGCCATCCAAACCTCTATTTCAGCTTCTCCCCCTACTAAAACATCGGATGTACACAATGTGCAATAAACAAACCGAAAGGCCACCCAACAACCAGATGGAAATAAGAAACAACGAAAGAAGGGTAAGGAAGATAAGAAACCCACCAACAATGTTGGAGGGGGCAACACAAAAAAGAAGAAGTCAAAGTATCCATGTAACCTTTGCATGAAAGACCATCCGACTCACCTGTGCCCTTAGCTTGCAGAGGATTAGAAGTTATTGGCACAAAAACAATCGATTGTCTTAACAAGACCATTTCCACATGGGCAAAATTTGACTCAAGCCTCTTCGAGCGTGGATGGGGATAGTCAAGGACTACCTTCGTATTCTAGTACTTCATTCGCGAATGTGTATATGTTGAAAGGTGACGTTCATGTAGCGACTAGAGCACATGATTACAGAAAGACAGAATCTAGTGAAAAGGGAAAAGAAGTGGTAAACCCATCTATTTCTCTCCAGATCGAGAAGAATATGGGAGAAACAATGACACACATCCTAAAAGGGGTGTTCAAGAAAGCTTCCCACAACCTGAATGCAAGGGCCGCCTAGAATTACTCTGTGGTGGAGGATTTATCACAAACCCCATGTGCAATGTCTTCTTTGAAGGTCCCCTAGAGTTGCCCTACACAGAGAAAAACATTGTTATCCACTTTGCGATCATATGAGACTTATAATCTGGGAACGATCATGCTTGATACGACTGACTTAAAACCTCATCTCCCCCACCACATGGCATTTCAGATAGTAGTGACTTATGTCACGAAAACTTTTAACCAGAATATTTTCCATAGGGTGGTTGATGAGGGTGCCTTGACATGCATGATGTCATTGGAGTGTTGGAAGGTGTTAGCGTCAGAAGTCATTCCTGGATTGCTTGCAGGAGCTGAGCATGACACCCATCAGTTTAATGTCACGATTTGTTTAAAGGGGTGATCAAATGGAGGAAAACTCAGAACAATATCGTCTCAACTCTGAAACTAGGCCAGGTATGCATGGGCAAGTGAGGTCTTAGATAAAATTCAAACAGTGAGTTGTAATAAGGGTGAGCAGGTGGAATACTTGTATAGGAAGAGTGCAGGGGACTGTTCTGATCATCAGGATCCTAACAGACTGTGAGAGAAGGCATCTGAGGGAAATATCTTCTTACACCCAAATGCAGGAAACCAGAGAAAATAGTAATGCAACAATAAATCATTTATCATAACATAACTATGCTAATTCATACGAAGCATTCGATCATGAACTCTCTGGCACGAGACGAAACACAGATGGAAAAGGAAAAATGTTTGTCATAAAACAAGAAATCTCAAACACAGATGCATAACCCGGAAACCAGAATGATTGTTAAAAATTTACAGTCGGGAGCTTCACTCTACCATCGATAGATACAAAAATGGCGAAAACACCTACATATACTCAAAACAACAACAGTGACAAAACCGAGACATTGAAATAAAAGCTTTGCGTCTGCATGGCTTCTGACAATCTGCAGCTGCAATCTTTGAATGATCGTGCAACTTCGACGGATGCAATCGAACTCCTGCCAGATCCGTGGGTGAATCTATGTGCCTTTAATTCGTCACCGGACCTTCCCATTATGGCGGAGATGATTTCTAACCACCACCAACTGCTTCAATAACTGCTTCCTTGGGATTGAGAATGGCCCGGCCAACTCGGCATTTTTGGGACATGGAAGGCCCCTAACACTGCCACCTGGATTAACTGAACTGCCCGATGAAAAGGCGTGCTGGACAGCGTGAAGGACAAGGCGCATAATAGGAGTGGTGGCACCAACACCATGAGGGCATGGTATGAAGTGACAAGGCGTGAGAGGGATGATAGAGGAAAACACATGGCGGAAGACAACAAGCGGAGGGGGGGAGGAGACGAGATATGATGGGCTTGCTTTCAGTGAGAGACTGACGTGGAAAAAAGTGGGACACATGGCAGTCGATGAGTGGAGGATGAGATGGGAGAAGGAACATGCGGACTAGGAGGGGGGAGATAGACAGATGTCAAAGGATGAGGAAGTGGCTAAAGGGCACGAGCCTCATCGCATGGCCAAGAAGAGAGTAGATGGCACAGGAGATTACATGACGGGGAAGGGGGCCCACGCTGGCTAAGACCACAACAACTGAGAAAGATGGGATCTTCTGAGCGTCGTTGATCTAGGTGCATTGATCTCAGTTGTCGAGAATATGCATGCCTGATTCCAGACCCCCCCCTTCGATTAAAGGTAGAAAGGTGGGGGGGGGTATGGAATCGCCTCGCGCGGCGTTGATCCGGGCACCTCGATCTCAGTCGTCAAAGAGATGCGCCCTGGATTCCAAACCCCCCCCCCCCTCCGCTTAAACGTAGAAAGGCGGGGGGGGTCTGAAATTGCCTGTACGTTGTTGATCCGGGTGCTTTGATCTCTACCGTCCAGATCCACTTTCCATTTACCATAGGTGTGCTTGCGTTCAAAACTTAGGACAGGTGGTTTTTTAACCCATTCCTTTTGCATTTTACCCCTATACCAGAAATATCGCTAACATTTGGCTCCATGGGGGATAGAGTCATCCTTGTGATTCTCTAAGAACACTTTTGCAGATTCGGTGCCTTGCTATTGGGCTATGGAGTCTTTATTAAACTTAAAAAACAAAAATAGAAACAATATTTACAAGACAAAGAGCCGACTGCGGCTCACAAAAAACATTTTTTCAAGAAATGCCCATTTACTGGGCCACTAAAAACTTCTTGGCCTTCCAGATCCTGCAACCTGTAAGTGTTGTTTGAAAAAAATTCAAGGATCTTGAAAGGCCCAAACCAGAGGGCATCAAACTTAATTTGCTTGCCCCTATCTTGCTTGGGTGCATCCCATTTGAAAACCAGATCCCCCAGCTCGAAATCTTTCTTTTTCCTCTTCTTGTCAAAGGCCCGCTTGATCTTCTGCTGGTGATTATAGGCCCTGTCCGTGACCTATTCTTTGATCTGCTGCACTTCCACCATCTGATGAATCCTTCTGAGCACATGGTTAGGTTCTCCTTCAAGGTCCTGGAGGAATTTAGCCACAGATAAGGCGAGCTGAGTAGGGAAAACAGCCTCTATTCCGTAAACCAGTTGGAAAGGTGAGATGCCCAGGGATTTCTTTGTTGTCACCTAATCAGCCCAAAGAGAAAATGTGAGCTTTGAGTCCCAAGCCCTTTTATTGTCCTCCAGTAGCTTCTTCACAAGCTTGATTAGGCTTTTATTGGAGGACTCTTCCATTCCATTCCCTTGAGGATAATAGGGAGTAGAATGAATCAGTGAAATCTCGAACTGTTCATAGAACTTAACCAGAGGCTCAGACCGAAAGGGAGAGGCATTATCAGTGACAATTCTTCTAGGGCAGCCAAATCTAGCTATGATATCTTCCAGGAAGCTGATAATCACTTTGTGAGAAGTGCTTTTGGTAGGGACAACTTCTATCCATTTGGTGAAATAGTCGGTCACAGTCAGAACCCATCGGTGCTGGCCACTTGAGGAAGGATGAATTTCTCCGATGAAGTCCAATCCCCACTGCTGAAAGGGTGCCGAGACTACCATAGGCTTTAATGGCAGGGATTTGAGTTGCTTCTTTCTTGAGAATTTCTGGCATTTGATGCAAGCTCTGATTTCCCTGCAGACATCAGGAAATAAGGTGGGCCAGTAATACCCAGCCCAGAGGATCTTTTGAACTGTGGTCTTCCAGAAGTGATGACCTCCACAGCGACCGCTATGGAAATCGAACATAACCTTATGGGCTTGCTGCGGGTCTAGACACCTTAGTAATACCCCCAGAGGGTCTTTCCAAAACAAGGCTTGGTCAATGAGGCAATATCTGACTTCTTTGAGATTTAAGGCCCTGGCCTTACTTTTTCCCAATCCATCAGGGGGCTTTAATTCTTGCAGAAAGTACAAGATATCCTTGTACCAGGGGCATGATGCTAGTGATAGGGCACCCTGGAAATGCTTGTTGGATGGTTCATCTTGCTCATTGATGAAGTTAATTCCCAAGGCCTTGCAATTGGATTTAGCCAACAACCTGGCCAAACCTTGCCCCTTTATCAACTTGGTGGGCTTAATCTCTAGATCAAATTCTAGGATCTTGGCGATCCATTTACCTCTCCTCCCATCTATGTTAGGCTGTATAAGAATGTCCTTCACAGAGGTTGAAGGGACATATGCAGTGATCTTTGAGTGCAAGACATAGACTCTGAAAGCTTTAAGAGCCTTCACCAATGCATAGGCCTGCTTTTCCATGATCTCGTACCGGAGTTTTGCATCTCTCAATGCCTTGTTGTAGAAGGAAATAGGTTGCTCTCGCCCTTGCTCATTTTTTTGTAACAAGACTGCCGCTACTGTATCACAGGAAGCAAAAGAAAATATCATAAAATCTTTGGAATAATCGGCACTGATTAGCACAGGTGCCTCAGTCAATGCCTTCTTTATTTGGTTAAAATATTCCCTGGGTTCAGTGGTCCATTTTACTTCATTTCCCTTCTTGAGCATGGCTGTGATGTGTTTCACCAGCTCGGCAAAATTTGAGACGAATCTCCTCAGAAAATTAATCTTCCCCAAAAATGCCTGGACCTCTTTTTTAGACTTGGGGAGTGACAGGGTATGAATTGCTTCCACCCTGCTACGATCAATCCTCACCCCCTCTGCTGATACTATATGGCCTAACAACTTTCCCTCTTGCATAACAAACAACGATTTCTTGGGGTTTAAAGATAGGCCATACCTTCGACACTTCCGGAAAACCTTCTTCAAGTGCTAGCGGTGCTTTTTATCAGTCTTGGAGAAGACTGTTATGTCATCTAGGTAAATCACAACAAACTTATCTTTTTCCCCGATGAAGGCTATGTCCATGGCTCGCTGGAATGTGGCTCCCACATTCATCAACCCAAAAGGCATTTTGGCATACATGAATGTGCCCCAAGGAGTGGTGAAGGCTGTCTTTTCTCGGTCCTCAGGCATGACTGATATCTGATTATATCCAGAGAAACCATCAATCATGGATATTCTGGAAGCACCAGTGACTTTCTGTAATATATGCTCCATGTTGGGCAGGGGATAATTATCTTTCCTTGAGCTCCTATCCAGGTTCCTGAAATCAACACAGAGCCTGATTTTGCCACTTTTCTTCCTTACTGGGACCAAATTGGCCACCCAGTCAGAGTATCTCAAGGGGACAATGATCTGGGCATCTAGCAGCTTCTTCACTTCTTTCTCCATGACAGGTAGCAGCAAGGGATTTATCTGTCTCAGCTTCTGCTTGAATGGCTTATCCTCTTCTTTCAGTGGGATCTTGTGCTCAGTGAAAGATGTGTCATATGTCTTGAGGTCTTCGTAGGTCCATGCAAACACATCAGCAAACTCCCTCAACAACTCAGTATATTTGGCCGTCTGCTCCTCGGTCAAACTCCTTGACAACTTGACAAACTTAGGCTCCTCTGGTGTGCCAATGTTGCACTCAGCTGTGTCAGCATTATCACCTGAAACTCTACCCTTTACTGCCACATCATTCCCATCGAACAACCTTTCTAATGGGATTAGTCCTTTTGGAATGTGATTTCTCGGTAGTTGAATAATCTGGTGGTTAGCAATTTTATTCAAAAACTCTCCAAGGTGATGGTCAGGTTCTCCTTCAATGTCAGGATCCTCATCTATGTGCAACGTAGAAAAGTCATCAATGGATTGAAGGAACTTTTCAATCTCCTGATCATCTTCAAATACCTTCCAATGTTTGACATTGTCCGGTACAGAGGGTCTATATTTTATTTCAACATCGGGTCTGACAGTGGGCATTATGGGAACCTCAAACAAACTAGTTGTGACAACTAAAAAGTCGGCTGAATCATTTTCTTCTCTTGGAATGAAAGAAATGTTAAAAGCCAAGAAGAAATTATCCACTAGGTCCCATACCTCATTCCTGTAATCCCTGAGACAAGGATGCTTAGCCTGATAAACATTTTTTACTTGTTGGATGATCAATTCTGCATCTCCAAATACAACCATCTCCTTAATTCCCATTTCCTTTACAGCTCTTAATCCCAGAACCAGAGCTTCATACTCTGCCATGTTGTTGGCGACTTCGAATTCCATCTTGTATGACAAGGACATGGTCTCTTGACAAGGGGACACGAGTACTACCCCGACACCTGCACCCATACTGGAAGAAGCTCCATCAAAGAACATCTTCCAAACAGAGGTGGTTGGAGGAGGCATCTCCTGATTGAGAATGGGTTGTTTTCTGATCTGCAAAGGGGCCTCAGGAGTCTCAGTGACCTGTAACAAAATAGACCCTAAGTCAGTGTCAAGTGAAAAGATGGGGTGATTAGTGGGGTTCGCTTCGTCACTGACTATGTAGGCTAGTTGGGCTTCTCTATACAATCTCCTATGTTCCCCTCCAAATACTAGAATGGTGTCATATGTGAGATCCATTTGTAACATCCCTCCAAGTCTCTTAATCCAGGACCTTGACAACAACATACCGAACTTAGGGGGAACATCAGCTACCACAATATCCATGACCATACTCTTCATGGGCAGCTGAAACAAAGAAACTACCAGGTCCTTGATAACTCCAAGACACTGAACTCTCCTGGAGTCAAAAG
>JZKD02S1742260.1:136705-184111 GCA_000966675.3 Picea glauca
GCATGAGGTTGTGAGAAGCCCCTGAATCCATTAAGCAGTTGTGCAACACTTTATCATGTATGTTCAGGGAGGTGTAGAAGGGAGGGGATGAATCATCTCTATCTTCTACCATGGGGCCTAGGACAACTGCTGGCCTTTCATTTTGGAGGTTTATGGAGTCTGTGGGAGGGCATGAGGCCTCAGATTTCAAAAGCTTAGAGAAGCGCTTTTTGAATTCTTCATGCTTAATTAGCTCGATGAGGGGCACAGGGATTCTGATCTTTTGAATCTCATGCTCGAAATTAAAAGAAGATGTAAGCTTTGGAATTTCTCTTATTTCAGGAACATGATGATGGACAATGGGAGAGAGGGGTTGAGCCTTTTTACCTCTGTGAGCATCTACTACTTTATCAACAGGCTTCTCTATTCTAGTGGATTGCTCAGGAATATCAGGTGCTGCTATTTTTTTGTCGGACCTCAGGTTGTACCTGCCTCGGCCACCACTAGCCTTGTCTTCTTTGCTCAATTCATTTAGCTGATTGTTCATGAGATACTCCTTGTATGCTTCTTGAGTAATATGAGGAAAAGGAGGAGTGTCTCCTAAACAGTGGATTTCGGGATCAAGCTCATATGTTCCTCTTTCTTCCTCATCAGCCACCAAATTGTTCTGAAAAGGGGCCTGAATCCTCTGGTCTTCCCTGTCTCTCCCTCTCTCTCTGTGCATAGTGGGGGGAGCAATATTATTTGGCTTTCTAAAACCTCCTTTGTTTTCGGTTCTCTGAGGGCCCTTATATGCTTGCCTCCTTTCCACCTTCAGTCTCTCCATCTCTTCAGACAGAAACTTCATCACCTGGGTCAGTTCATTCACCTGAGTGTGGGGCAACAATGGGCCAGAAGCTGAGGCTTCGGGATTTCCCTTTCTTCTATCTGCATCGGCCTTGTTCCTAAGTCTGTCAGCTACTAATATGTTGGATTCCACTTCTATGGCCACATCTTGCATCTGAGTTAAGGAGGTGGCTCTTCTTTCTCTCAATAGAAGATAGAAATCAGGGTCAAATGCACCAGCATAGGAAATTTGGGCAGAGGCTTCTGAGGGATTTATCTCTACAGGAATCTTATTATACATTTTATTGAACCTTTTGGAGAAGTCCGAGATAGACTCTTCTTCCATTTTCTTCAGAGCCCCAAACTCTGTCATGTAATACATATAATCCTTCCTGTCTCCCCACTGCCTCAGGAAAACATTATCCAGGGCTTCAATTCCAGCAATAGATCTAGGGGCCAATCCTCTAAACCATTTCCTCACCTCGCCATCCAGGCTCTGGACAAAGATTCTCATCCAAACATCTTCACTCTCAATGTTCAGGTTGTCTACATAACTGTAAAAAGTAGCCAAGTACTCCTCTGCAGTTATGTCCCCTTCTCCAGTGAACTTAGGCATGTACTTCAAGTAGTCTCCAGTGGGGAGAGGATTCATGGGATGAGGTAGGATTAAGGGAGCATATCTAGCAGCGACTATGGAATCCATTCTATTCAGAGGGGGATTAGCACCAGCCATAGGGATATTAGGTGGAGGATAACTTGGAGGAGAAGGAGTGTGAACGGGAGATGTCGAAAAAGAGGTTCTTGAAAGAGACGATGGGGAAAACAGAGAGAAGGTTAAGGCACCTGAATGTGCGGATGCTTCTCTCTGTGCAATAGTAGCAATAAAATAAGGGGTAGTGAAATCTTCTGAGGCCTGAGGTATTAACTGAGGCACAACTTTCAGGGAGGGGGGGTGACAAGGATCTCTCCCTCTGATACTAGACCAGGAGGAGAAAACTCAGCAGGAACACTCCCGAAATTCAAAAAACGGGAAACCTCAGAGGGAGGACGACTCGAAAGAAAAGAATAAGAACATAGAGTCTTTACGGAAGGAGGTGGGGAAATACCTGATTCGGAGGAAAATATTTCTCCTTGAGGGGCCTTTCCTTTTCTAAGAATCACCTCAGGATTTTCTTTAGTTGTAGCCAGAGGCAGTTGTGGATGGGACCGTGTGTGTCTGCCACTGGAAGCCACAACTAATCCAACGGGCTCACCGCAGTGGAGTCATCAAAATGGAGTCGCCAGGTGCACAGTAGCAATCTCAATAGTTCTGATATCTGATGCACCTTCAGAATCAGCTGATCATTGTCATTCAATCCCAGGGAAAATATTCAACTTCATCCCCAGCAACAGCGCCAGAAATGTTAGCATCAGAAGTCACTCCTGGATTGCTTGCAGGAGCTGAGCCTAACACCCATCAGTTTAATGTCACGATTTGTTTAAAAGGGTGATCAAATGGAGGAAAACTCAGAACAATATCATCTCAACTCTAAAACTAGGCCAGGTATGCATGGGCGAGTGAGGTCTTAGATAAACTTCAAACAGTGAGTTGTAATAAGGGTGAGCAGGTGGAAGACTTGTATAGGAAGAGTGCAGGGGACTGTTCTGATCATCAGAATCCTAACAGACTGTGAGAGAAGGCATCTGAGGGAAATATCTTCTTACACCCAAATGCAAGAAACCAGAGAAAACAGTAATGCAACAATAAATCATTTATCATAACATAACTGTGCTAATTCATATCAAGCATTTGATCATGAACTCTCTGGCACGAGATGAAACACAGATGGAAAAGGAAAACTGTTTGTCATAAAACAAGAAATCTCAAACACAGATGCATAACCCGGAAACCAGAATGATTGTTAAAACTTTACAGTCGGGAGCTTTGCTCTACCATTGATAGATACAAAAATGGCGAAAACGCCTACATATACTCAAAACAACAACAGCAACAAAACCGAGACATCGAAATAAAATCTTTGTGTCTGCATGGCTTCTGAAAATCTGCAGCTGCAATCTTTGAATGATCGTGCAACTTTGACGGACACAATCGAACTTCTGACAGATCCATGGGCGAATCGACGTGCCTTTAATTCATCATCGGACCTTCCCATTATGGCGTAGATGATGTCTAACCACCACCAACCACTTCAATAACTGCTTCCTTGGGATTGAGAATGGCCCGACCAACTCGGCATTTTTGGGACGTGGAAAGCCCCTGGCGCTGCCACCCGGATTAACTGAACTGCCCGATGAAAAGGCGTGCTGGCCAGCGCGAAGGACAAGGCACATAATAGGAGTGGTGGCACCAACATCATGAGGGTGTGGTATGAAGTGATGAGGCGTGAGAGGGATGATAGAGGAAAACACATGGCGGAAGACAACAGGCGGAGGGGGGGGAGGAGACGAGATATGCTGGGCTTGCTTTCAGTGAGAGACTGACGTGGAAAAGAGCGGGACACATGGCAGTCGATGTGTGGATGATGAGATGGGAGAAGGAACATGCGGACCAGGAGGGGGGATATGGATAGATGTCGGAGGATGAGGAAGGGGCTAAAGGGTGTGAGCCTCATCGCACGGCCAAGAAGAGAGCAGATGGCACAGGAGATTACATGACAGGGAAGGGGGCCCACGCTGGCTAAGACCACAACAACTGAGAAGGACAGGATCTTCTGAGCGCCATTGATCTGGGCGCGTTAATCTCAGCCATCGGGAAGATGCGTGCCCGATTCCGGACCCCCCCCATTCGCTTAAAGGTAGAAAGGTGGGGGGGGTCTGGAATCTCCTCACGCGCCATTGATCTGGGTGCCTCGATCTCAGCCGTCAAAGAGATGCACCCTGGATTCCGGACCCCCCTCCTCCGCTTAAACATAGAAAGGTGGGGGGGGTCCGAAATCACCCATACGCCATTGATCCGGGCGCTTTGATATCTGCCATCCAGATCCACTTGCCGTTTACCACAGGCACGCTTGCGTTCAAAACTTAGGACAAGTGGGTTTTTAACCCATTCCTTTTGCATTTTACCCCTATACCAGAAATATCACTAATAGAAGGCCATTGGACAATCCATTTGGTCTCCGACACCTACTCTTTTTATAGCTTTCGACGGTCATTCTTTTCGACCACATGGAATCATTACTTCTTTCATTGTGCAGCTAGGAGGAAAGATTGTGTGCATCAAGGTTGAAGTGGTCGATGTGCCTCTTGACTACAATCTCTTGTTAGGAAGAAGTTGGACCTATGCTATGCATGTAGTGGTCATGAAATTTTTCCAGGTCTTGTTGTTTCCACATGAGGGTCAGATCGTGTCCATTGATCAGTTGTCCTTCTCCCGTCCTGACCCTTCATTGGGCGCATCCACAGTCTCGATGATTGATAACCCTCAACCCGACATCATCAATGTAGGGGTTGGTTTGTGCCCACCTTTGATGGGTACCTTCGATTACCTACCTCCATCTGGCTATGTCAAGTATATATTGGCTTCCCTCGACCAGCCTATGACCGAAATGCTTTAAGTGTCATCATTTCGTATGACCTAGTTTAACAATCTGTGGACCCTTCCTTCCCCATTAGCCACGATGGAAGAGATAGGGCATTATGGCATGGCCATGCCCTTGTCCACAACAAAATTTACATACTCTATAGTCCAAAAAGATTTTTCTAACCCCGAGCCGACTCCCACACAGGAGTTAGATCCAGTTCTCAAGCCTATTTGGGCTCAATACTCCTCTGCCAATACCGATTATTTAGACTTGGTCTTGCCCTCAGACGAGGTGATTATTGAGGCAATGCCTAGTCTCGATAGACCCTGGGATGATCTCCATCACAAATCTTATTTTCTCCTAGAGTTGAGAAGAATAGAGGTAGGAGAATTCACGTTGACTATGACCAAAGATAGATCTTGTCCTATCAATACTTTGGCTACACATGCAGTTTACGTAGAAGGTAATATGGAAACCTTCACTAAAATGATACCTATCGATATATCCAGAACCCCTAGCATCGTGGAGAATGTCTTCATTGGAGCGGTCTGCTCCCTTGAGGAGATTCATATCTATACAGATTTATTTAAAGAATTCTGCGATGTTTATGCCTGGTCTTACGAGGAAATGCCAGGCATTGATCCAAGAATCGTCGAACATGAAATCACAACATATCCTGATGCTAAGCTAGTCCGACAGAATCTTCATCTAGTCAATCCTAAGAAACCAGCAACTATTAAGGCTGAAGTAGAGAAACTACTCAAAGTTGGTTTCATCTACTCCGTACAATTGACCCAATGAGTGTCAAACCCCGTTCCGGTCAACAAAAAGAAGGGTATGATTCGTGTATGTACAAACTTTCATGACTTGAACAAGGCCTGTCCAAAGGAAAATTTCCCCACCCCATTCATTGACCAAATTATCAATGAATGAACAAGGTGCAAGGTATTTTCTTTCATGGATGGTTTCTCGGGATATAATTAAATACAGATCAAGCCTAAAGACCAACACAAAACCTCTTTTATCTGTCCACGGGGTACATTTTCTTATCGGTATATGCCTTTTGGCCTAAAGAATGATGGAGCTACATTTCAGCAGGCCATGTATTTTTATTTCCATGATCTCAAACACATAGTTGAGGCTTATCTCAATGATTTAGCATCATGATCTCATAAGAGAGATGATCATCCTGCGCACCTCCGAATTATATTTGAGCGATGTCACTACTATCAGATTTGATTGAATCCAAACAAGTGCAGTTTTTGTGTGACGTCGGGTCATTTGTTAGGTTTCATAGTTTCAACAATAGGGATCATGGTCAATCCTCCAAATGTTGAGGCAATAGTTCAATTTCCTCCCCCGTGCACAGTCCCTCATCTTTAGAGTTTACAGGGAAAAGCCAATTTTCTCTAGTGTTTCATCAAAAACTATGCTGAGATCACTAAAGGGTTTATGTTTTTACTAAAGAAGGACGTTCCTTTATATTGGGATGAAGTTGCTCAATGCTCTTTCGAAGCGGTGAAATGCACCCTCACGTCTGCCCCTCTACTTTGACCACCGAATTATAATAAAGATTTCTTATTGTACTTGGCCACTACAAAGTCGACCATCGGTATGGTCTTGGTTCAAGAGGATGATCTTCTTGAAGAATATGTCATTTATTACCTGAGCCGAGGCCTGGTTGGACTAGAACTCAACTACTCACATGTTGAGAAACTTGTGTTGCCAGCAGTGCATGTTGTCCAGCAGTTCCGTCACTATATCCTATTTTGCAAGACCACTGTCATTGTCATTGTGAATTCGTTCCAATACGTGTAATCGATGGAAAGGTCAGTAGATGGATAGTTATCCTCCAGTAATTTGACTTGGATTTTGTTTCGGCGAAATCCAAAAAGTCGTTGGTCTTTGCGAAACTCATCTTGGAACTTCCAGTCAAGTTAGGTGATGTTATGCCTGAAGAATCACCAATTAAAAGAGATATGTTTCTTATTTCATCTTCGGATCCCTGGTATGGAGATATACTAATATATATCTAGACTTTGAAGTTCCCCACCTCTGCTTCTCTTGATGAGCATTGACGTATATACCATCAGGAAAAAAAATATCTCATACGCAAGGAAACTTTGTATCGTCAAGGTGTAGATTGCATCCTTCGTCAGTGCCTCACTCATGAGGAAGCATAAATCATTCTTAAGAACTACCACACTAGAGAATGTGGTGGTCATTTATCTAGGTTGGCAACAACCCAAAATATTTTACGAGCTGGTTACTTTTGGCCGACGTTGATCAAAGATTACGTTGAATCGGTCAAGAAGTGCCACCTGTGTTAGATCTTCTCACGGAAGATGAGGGTACACCCCGCTCCCATATTTCCCGTCATTACTATTGGCCCCTTCACCAAGTGGGGGATTGATTATACTACATGCAACCCCCCTTCAGCCAAGGGGCACCATTACATCATTCTAGCAGTCGACTACTTCACAAAGTGGGTCGAGGCTATACCAATGTTCAAATATGATGGCGAAACAACAAATCTCTTTTTGTTTAACTAGATAATAACAAGGTTCGGCATCCCAAAAGAGATTGTCATTGACCATGGCAGTCACTTTCAGAATAAGATGATGTCCGAGTTAATGTCAAATCTTGGGTTGAGGCAAGAACATTCATCACCCTATTACCCACAAGTGAATGGTCAGGTGGAAGCTATGAATAAGTCCCTTGAGACTATTCTGCAACGAACGATCAATTCGGCCAATTCAAATTGGCATTTGATGTTATATTCAACATTATGGGCCTACTGAATGTCTGTTAAGTCTACAACTAGTTTCTCGCCTTTTCAACTCATTTACAGATTGGAAGCAGTCTTGCCTATAGAGTGTCAGATCCCATCACTAAAGTTGGAAGTACAGTTATTTCCAGACACTTCACCACTTGAAGAGAGTTTAGTATATCTCGAGCAGCTCAATGAGGAGCATCGGGAGGAAGCCTTGGATAACGAGGCCCACAAACAAAAAATCAAGTGTCAGTATGATCGGTCTGTTCATCCTCGGATTTTCTCCGAAGTTGACCTTGTCTTAGTCTATGACCAAGATAAGGATCCCCTGGGGGAAGGCAAGTTCAAACCCATGTGGTTCAGGCCTTTCATCGTGAAGGAGATTTTAAAGAAGGGTGCTTATCGTCTAGTGGACTTTGAGGGAAATGCTTTGGCGAAGCCTAGAAATGGGCTCTACCTCAAGAAGTATTACTCATAGGTTAGTCACCTTGGGTGAATTCTTGTACATATGTATAGTTTTTATACAGTTATATTTTTTTCTTTTTGTTTTATGGACATGTCGTTTTTGATGTCATATTTTTCACTGTGGCAGATGCCAAGTGAATCAGAGGTGTTTGTTGGGTTCATGTACATTGCTAGCCGACACACTCGGAAGCTTGCTTCTGCAGCTTGGGTGATTTTTACACCTCAGGGCCAGTTGTTATCTTCAGGAGGTATCTTTTTAGGTGACACCACAAACAATGTTGTTGAATACAATGTAGTAATAGAGTTGCTTCATGACGCTTTGTCACATGGTATCTCTCATCTCCGGGTCTACTTATATGCACAACTGGTTGTGTCCCAGTTAAATGGGGTTTACCGCATTTACAATCCTACTCTTCACCGACGATTCCTTAGGGTATGTCTCTTAGAATGAAGCTTTGATTACATTACGTATATTCATGTTCCTAGGAGATTGAATCAAATTAGGGATACTCTAGCTAATCATGTATTAGATTGTAATATTGCACACATGTAAGAAAAAGAACACACATACACATGTAAAATAATTTTGTAAATAGATGTAATCCATAAGACATAAAAATATGTAAATATGCATATATATATATATATATCAAAGGTATCAGAGTACATAGGTGGGCGCAAGCACCTCAAAAATAGATATCCAGTAAGAATCGCGGGCCTTATTCCCTAAAAAATATACAAAAATTCCCCTCAGCACGTAAGTAGTCCATCCTAGCTAAGGGTGGGGCCTGTTGGCCCTACCATAGTGAACAACGACATTTTCCAAATGTTGAAAGAGTTGGACCCAGGTCCGTTGCACCCCAATTACGTGAGTTTGCATCGATGGTGGGATATCCTCGATCTCTACCATAGGGATTGTGCGAGTGAGCACGGTAAGGTTCCATTCCACTTGTCTCAATACTCTCTCAGCCTCTCTGGCTGGAGGTCCCGCTACTGCTGTTGCTGATGGTCTGACGACCGCGGCTAACACTGCCTCTGGTTGTGGATGTCACCTGGTCCTCATGAAGTCTACTAGATCCATCAGTCCCACATCTGTACATAACAGATACACAGTTGTCAGTTACTTGGGTACACATAAAAAACATGATATATATGAAAATAAAATAAAAATTAAATAACTTAAAAACAACCGTACCTAGCTCTCCTCACTCCTCTCCAAGAGGTATGAGCATGTCTGAGTCCCTAGAAAAGTTGATCCTGACATAGGGGTAGTCCTATATCACCAGAATCTATCGTTCCCACTAGTCAAAAAAAAAATCATTGAAGGCCTCTATGGTCCTTCTGCCCCGCTGACGTGGCAGCAATGTTTCCCATCTACACACTACTGTGGCGGAGGCCACATGCCCTCACAATGTCTCTTGTGGACTGATACTGGGTACTCTCTCAAAGAAGAATGAGCACAAGATAGTCACAAACCTAAATTTTTTCTTCTCCCGCCTGCGACACTAGTCACAAACCTGAAGTTTTTCTTCTCCTGCCTGTGACACTCGGTGAGATGTCTCTTCATGCAGTCTAGGATGGTTGTACTCTAGTAAAAAATTCATGCATTCAAGCACTACACTACACAATGTATGTGTGCCCAGGAAGCTTGATGTAAAGCTGCAGATCTAGTTATCTGCCCAATAAGTAGAACTATCACTTTAAGTGATCGGCTAGAAATCTTATGTATAGGCACCTGAGAACCTACCTTCTCAGTGCCTGCCTCACCATATAGGCCGATCAACTCGGAAATGTTATGAGGCCCGGAGGGAAAAGTCCGCAAGTTGATCGGTTCTCCTCTTCTCGAGAGGCCAGTAAGAAAGTAGATATCTTCAGTCGTTGGAGTCAACGACTGCCCCTCTAGCATAAATGCCTCAGCGTCGGGGTGCCAATAATCAACCAAGGCATTCAACAGCCTAGGTTGTGCCCTCATAAACATACATCGAAATAACTTCCACAAACTGCATTGTCTCAATGTGGCCATAGCTGCAGGGTCCTCATCGATCAAAATATATATGTCCTCTTGCTCCCTCTCTCTACAATGGACATACATCCTGCAAAATGACAAGTTCATGGAGAGTTAAACTCTTGCATTTTTTTTTATTTTTCTACCTTTTTGAGGGTGTATGCAGGTTGTTTTAGACACAGTCACGTATGCACACGGGTAGATTGTTTTTTTCTCATGAGCATACGTGGGATTTCCTTTGACAGACTGCATACACGTAGGGCTGACATTTTTTAGAGGTGCGCTCCCCCCAAAAAACTAAAAGAAATGAAATAAGGAAGAATGGAAATGCAAGAGGAGATAGTTTGTACTTACTTGGTCCAAGTGGAAGTTCGTTTCGTCCTCTGAAGATCCCGAAATCAACTCTTTTAGCAAAGGGGTGGTTTTGGATTTTTGGTCAATTCTCAATTTGCAATGGTGATAATGAGCTGCCAACTTCTATTTATAGACTTTTTGGCCCCTTTTTGTCATTTTTTGAACCCTTTTGTCATTTTTTCTGGATTGAAAATCATTTATCTTGGTTCTTGAGTTTCTCAGGGGATGTCATGATATACTTCACTTTTGGTTTGGAAAAATTTTTGCGAGATGGGTCTCTTTTTAAAAGGTCCTTTGGTGAAAAGTCATTTTTTCCAGCTTTTTGCATTTAAGTTATGATTCCACCTCCACTTGTTGCATCTCGTTGTTTTTTTCTCTTTGCCAAAGGATCGATCCCACCAAATTGCGACACGGAACCATCATTGCTACTTTAGAAGTGTCGTAGTTTAGTGGTAGAGCCTACCTCTACATGGATGTCCTAGTTAGATCCTCATTGATTTTGGCATCCATGTCATTGTTAATGACTTTAGGGTCGGGAGTCCTTGTTAGTTTTGTCCCAATTATGAGAATGAGCCTCATTTGCATGATACAACATCACTTTTGACCTCACCCTCAGGACTCCCAAATTAAAATGAGTCTTCTTTAAGCCCTTTTCAGACTCTATAAACATGAAAAGATTGTCGAACGATCTTGTTGTCCTTCACACTCATCAAACCAAAACATGAAGGCACGTCCGTCTAGTAGTAGTTTACCCCTTTTTTAGTCTGGATGGTCAATTGTATGAATAAAGGTACACTCTAGGAACTTCGGTTCGCTAGAAGAGTATTCTCAGGTATAAGTTTAACCCTTTTTCGGGCCTGAGGGACTAAATTTACGAAAAAGGAACCCCCACAGATTCCATAGTTAAGCTCTTTTTCAGATTCCCTAAAAGTGAAAATATGGTCGAGTGACCTTGTTCCTTCACACTCATTAAAATGGTCCAGAAGAACATCCCATATGGAGTCCATAGTTAAGCTCTTTTCAGACTCCTTAAAAGTGAAAAGATCGTCGAGTGACCTTGTTATTTCACAATCGTTAATTGGTTCAGAAAAATATTTATGGGCATGAGTTTACCCCTTTTTCCAGCCTATATATTAAGGAGGAAAAAGGTACACCTTGGGAGATTCATCTCCCTAAGAGAGTTCTCCTAAGTAAATTTCACTTTTTCGGGCTAAGGAGACTAAATCTAGAAAAAGGCAACGATTCCATAGCTAAGCTCTTTTCAGAATCCTTAAAATTGAAAGGATTGTTGAGTGATCTTGTCTTTGTCACACTCATGAAAATGGATTTGAATAGACGTATTTTCGGTGCTATTTTACCCCTTTTCGAACCAATTAGACTACCTTCGAAAAACGTACCCTAGTGGAGTCTTCTTTTACGCTTTTTCAAACTCTTTAAAAATGAAAAACCACCTATCTTACCTTCTCTGGGCTCGTTAAAATTACATTGAAGGGCGTTATAATTGTGTCCTATCAATCGCATTTTCATTCCTGTGTCTTTGGCCTAATGTTAGCTCCATGTTTCTCTCAACTGAACCATTTGAAGCATACCTTATATGCAAGCCCTGTAGCACTTTGCCTCTGCGTTTTGACACCTTGACCCATGGAGGAATTTTCCCGAGTGTCCTTTTCCTGCATATGTCTCCTTGCTCTGAGCATCAATATGTTCCTTGCACCTGGAACTAGTATGTTTGCGACACTCGTTCCTCCTTTGTAACATAGAATTCTTTTATTCTTTTTCAAGCTTTTCAAAATTATTGAAAAAGACAAAAAAATCAAATATACCCCAAAAAGAGGATGGGAAAAGTATTTTCTTTTTGTTGGTAGCATAAAGAGTCACCCTTGGAAAAATCACATCCTTTCATTTGTTCGTCAAGATCTAGGATTTAATATGACCTTAGGAAGTTGTTCTCGCTACATAGAGTTGTGTCCTCCTCCATTTGGTTATTATTCCAAACACATGGAGAGTTTGCATTGCCTCCTGCATCGTGAACTTATGTCAATTCCATGCTACCTGAGTCTCATCATTTGTCATGCTATTGTCCAAGGGAATTTTTACCCAACTTGAGTCATCCCTTCTACAACTTGTCTCTTGACCTCATGCTCGACCATCCCGAAAGTCCAATAAAGTCCTTGTTTGAAATCAGTGAAGTTCTTAGCCTGATCACCGAGATCCTCTTGTCTGTTCCCGAAAAGCCGTTAGAGACCTATGGGTAGTGAATCCATACACTCATATTACACTCCTACCTAAGTTTTAAATATCTTGAATTTGTTTCTCAAGCTCTGAAGGCCTCATCTCCAGCCATCAGGCGTCATTAGCTTCTTGAAGATGGATACTATACATGTATATCTTTTGATTTTGAGATGTAGTTTCGTTGTATATTGCTCACGGCTACACTTTATATAGTTATATGACATGGATATGTAGTGTATTTGATTGGAATCCATGATTTATTTTCATCCCGAGCATGGGTATGCTCGCCTCGGTGAAACAATTGATATTTTCTAGATGGCACCTCCCAAACTCTGGTCCCGGGCTCACTCTCTTCGTACGTTGGTGAAGATTTGTAATGTATTTTGGCCATTAGATGATCTTTTGAACTCACACATTAGGGGGCATCTGTTATAACCCTAAATTGCACCATTCATGCATACCTGGCATCATGCCATATTACGTGCTATTTTTGCCAAGCTATCACTGAACAACTCTTCTTAAAAAACAATTTTTTGAAGATATATGTGTCCTGCACCACTACTGTCCATGTACACACTCTTGATGCACCTCTACAGCCACATACGTATGCTAGCTGCACCATTATATCCCGTGCATACTCACAAAATTTGCAAAAAATAAAAAGTTGCAAGGGGATACGGGCTTTTGGGTAGTTTCCTAACCAATTGACCTCCCATAGCTGGTCACCCAACCAAATAACTATCTTTTTGGAATATAAAAGAAGGTGTTGGGGTCCCATTCCTACAAGAAGCATGAGAGAAAAGAAACTCTGCCCATTTCAGTATTCCCCCTTGCCCCAAGAATTTGCAGCCACATTCTGAGTTTGAGCCAAAATCCCTTATTTCATCCTTTTTTCCTCCATTGCAAGCCTATGCCTTTTCCCTAGAGAGAATAAACAAGGAGAAAGATACGTGGAAGCAGTTTGAGCTTGGTGAAGAGGATCCCATGAATGATTTCGAGGAGAAGTTGTTGGTCTCATTTTGTAAGTGACTTTGTGAGATTAATATAAAGAAGTACTTTTTCTGTCCCATCAGATGATGTCTTTAATCTTTATGTTTTATTTACATTTTGTTATGACGTCTAATCCACTGATCCATATATAGAATGCATATTCATAGTTTCTTGTTTGTCTTTTGGTGAATGTAGGTTGGCCTTGGGAGGATATTTGCAGTTAAGAAACAACTGAGCGCAAAGGGATCAACACTGGATGTGGAGTTTAAGGTAAGACTACCAGATCCCTATATTTTGTATTTTATGCATGAATGTGGGGTACTGTTAGGATATTTGTAAAAAGTAGGAGACTTTAAATGCTCATATATGCTTACACGATTGAACCCTAGTTTAGTCTTTAGGGGGGTTTTCCCACTATAGAAATAGGGAGGTTAGTGCATCCTATCTATGAGGAACATCAAAGATAATGGTATATCCAAGGATTGCTACCTCTGACACAAATTCTGTTAATGCAACAACAAATAACTACTTTGATAGATTCCTTGGAATAATCAATGAAGATTGAAGTCATGGCATGATATCCTGGGAGCCTGAGAGTGACCAGACCCCCAACAGACACAAATCTGGCGCAACTACAAGGACAAATATCAGTGCTCATAGAAAAATCAAGAATTGACAATACCCAAACCAAGACGACCGCAAGTCTGGTGTACTGGATCTTACACAGAACAAAATCTGGTGAACTAATATCCATGAATGAGGGGAATGGGACCACCTCAGAATATGATGGGACCCTCACCAGGACTCATAGGAGGAGTTGTGCAAGTATCCACAAATTTACCATTCCATACCCCAACCCCATATCATTTTCTTTCAGGTAATCAAACAACGCCATCAGTTGAGTATTGCGAGATTTTCCGAATCCATGAGCATGGGCCAAGATAGTGCCCCATTATTAAGAAGTATTCAAAAGTATCGAATACTATGCATTTTGAGTTTTGTGCATCTACCACACATGATATAAATCAGTGTAGATCATTGGATGCACTTGCGGACAAACAAGATCGAACATCATTCAGGGTGAATGAAACCCCTCAGGGACCAGGAAGAGGTCGAGGAGGTGGAGTGGAGGATAATTTAGAGGAGAAAGAACTGGGGGAAGAGGACCAAGTAGATGCTACAACTTTGATGAGCAAGGCCACATGGCTAGAGATTTTCCTCATCCAAGGCAGCCATGGTGCTCTCACTGTAGAACTAATGGGCACGCAACTGAAGACTGCCCATAACTAATTGCAAAATGCGAAGATCAAGTACATAAATGAAGAAATAATCTCATCAATTCAGAGATAAAGAGAGTTATTAGGGGACAAATTCCCAACCTTAACATCATTACTCGAGGAGGAGAAAAGACTGGTGCAAATGCTCACAATTTACCTCAGATCCAGAAAGCAGCACCTAAGGAGGAAATGTATGATCCTCTGAAACAAAATTTATTCTTTAAGAATTCCATAGAATTATTTTAGAACATCCCTGGCCCTGAGATGAAAGAGAAACCCCCTCAGCCTATTGTTTACCCTAAGAGAAACATCCCTGGCCCCTAGAAACCCTGTAGTCATGATGAGACAACCTGAACAACCACAAAATGTAGTTGACCTTTGGTTTTAGTTATTTTATGATATTATTGGGAATGACCAGTTGACAGAAAATTTGTGCAACACACTGTACCTATTTCTAGGGAATGAACAATCTCCAAAACCTAGAATAAGAACTAATCTCCCTGAGAAGAATATCCAAAGAGTGCAAAGAAGGAAAGTATGGACTCGAAAAGAGTTTAGATTAGCATCCCAACTAGATGATTTTGAGATTAAGGATGTTATGTTATATCTAGGATATGATGTTAATATATTGCTTAAAAAGACTTGGGAAGCTCTAGGAAAACCCCAGTTGACATATTCCCCAATCCAACTAAGAATGGAAAATCAATACTATATTTTTCCAATAGGAATACTAGAGAATGTGGAAATATATGTTGCGGGTGTAAAGACTGTAGTTGATTTTGAGGTGATTAAAACCATGGGGGATAAGGACCCTTATCTTGCACTACTTGGTATTGATTAGGCTTATGAAAACTATGCGGTGATTGACCTAAAGAAAGACACTATGACATTCGAGGCAGATGGAATAAAAATGGTTCAAACCTTGGATCTGTATGTAGGCCCTTGATACACGAAGCCAATGAACAACAATATGGAAGGAGAGGACTTGGATCAGTTGTATGCCGTAACAACACGAATGAGAGAAGACTACATAAATCCTATTGTTTATGGATCAGTAAGCTGGAGGAGAATACAATCACCGGACGAAGATTCATAACTGGCATTTGACAGTTGGAATCAAGGTTCATAAGAAATATTTTCAAGGATATGCGCAACTGTCAAAGCAATTAGATGGGTTGGAACCGAGGTTATAGTGCAAGATACCAAATATAATAAATATGCAGAACAGAAATAAAATGCTAGAAATGGTAGAATAAAAGTAATATAACCAGCATAATCTCCACAATAGCACATAAATGATATAAGAACAACAATAGAAATAGCACTTTGATTCAGAAAGAAATGTTCATGGGCCTCTTCGAGGGGGAAACCTCCAGTCAAGTAGTGCTCTATTACAATAATATCCAAGCTAGGGTTTTCATACCCTTGACCCTTATTTATACTAAATATGTCTATCAAGAGAAGCATATAGAAGAAGATCCTTCTAGAAGTAGAAGCTTCTATTAGGTCTTCTTACATCCACCTTATTCTATTTTATTGAAATGCCTTATTAATATTTACCTTTATTATATCCGAATATATTGATATACCTATGTGCGGGTTAGGACCCTAACATGTACGCCCCCTTAAAAACATCCTTGTCCTCAATGCTTGAGATGTGGAAACTGTTGCAGAATGGTAGTTGGTTCCCAAGTGGCATCTGCTGGAGTCGTATCTTTCCACTGGACTAGAACTTCCTTGATGGTTCTCTGACGCAGGTGACGCTCACGCTGGTCCAAAACTTCTTCTGGCTGTAGCCAAATGGATCCTTCTTCAACTAATTCTGGAAGGTTGGTTTGAATTTGACACCTAGTTCCAATCACCTTCTTTAAGCATGAAACATGAAAAACAGGATGTAGCTTCGACTGACTGGGCAAAGCTAACTGATATGCGACTTGTCCCACCCGCTTGAGAACTGTATAAGGACCATAAAATTTGGGTGCTAGCTATATGGTAGGAAGTGTTGTACCACCATTTAGATAGGAGTAACCATTGAGCCCACTGATGTTGTTTTTCATAGGCAAAACACCTCATATATGTTTCCAAACACTTGTTGACAACTTCCGTTTGACCATCAGTTTAGAGATGATAAGTTGTGCTAAGATGCAATTGGGTGCCCTATAGCTTAAATAGTTCTTGCCAAAAGTTTCTTGTGAAATTTGGGTCACGATCATAAACAATAGAGTGCGGCATGCCATGAAGCTTGAAGACCTGGTCCATGAAAATTTGAGTCATCGTGGATGTAGTAAATGGGTGTTGAAGAGCGCAGAAATGAGCATACTTAGAAAGGCGATCCACAACCACCATTATGACTGATTTATTCCCCGATTTGGGTAAGCTGGTAATAAATTCCATAGAGATATCTTTCCAAATAGCAGGTGGAATCGGAATCGGTTGTAGTGTGCCCGAAGATTTGACTGTTTCTCCCTTGTTGCACTGACACACCTCACATTCAGCGACAAAATTATGGATGTCTTGTTTCATACCATCCCAGAGAAAAAGAACGTTTGACCCTGTCATATGTTTTGGTGAACCTTGAGTTCCCCACTGTGGGTGTAGCATGAATCTTAGAAAGTACCATGGATTTAAGCTTTGATTGTTTACTTAAATACACACAGCCTTTGTATCGAAGCTCATCCTAGAGCCAAGAGTACCCTGGGGGAGCCAGAGAATTAGTCTACAATTGTTGGATCAGATGTGAACTTTTGGGATCTTGAAGCCAGTCCTAGCACATAGCTTGGAGCCAATCGAGGACAATGAAGGAAAGAGAAAAAAGGGATCCTTCTTCTTCATATTTTTGGGACAGTGCATCTGCCACTACATTGTCTTTTCCCTTCTTGTAAATGATCTCATAATCATATCCAAAGAGCTTAGTCACCCATTTTTGTTGCTCAGGGGAGAAAATGCATTGTTCTAGAAAGTACTTGAGGCTTTGATGGTCGGTCTTAATTTGGAAGTGTTGCCCCAAGAGATAAGGGCACCACAGATCAATGGCATGTAGAATAGCCAACATTTCCTTTTCATAAATGGGTTTGCCCAGATTCCTTTCAGACAATTTCTTGCTGGTGAAGGCCAAAGGTTGACCCTCTTGCATAAGGACATCGTCGATTCCTTTCCCTGAGGCATCACATTCCAACACAAAGGTCTTTGTGAAATCAGGGAGGGTCAGAACTGGAGTGGTGCACATGGTCGTCTTCAAGGTTTGAAAAGCTTTAGCAACAAATGGAGTCCAAGTGAAAGAGTTCTTTTTTAGGAGAGTAGTGAGAGGTGTTGCAATCTTTCCGTAGTTCTTAACAAACTTGCGATAATACCCTGTTAAGCCCAGAAATCCACGCAAGATTTTGAGAGTCTTTGGGTGCGACCAGTCTTGCATAGCTTCAATCTTTTTTGGATCCACCCTGATGCCATCCTTGCCAACCATATGACCCAAGTATTCTACTTCTGAGGCACCAAAAGCACATTTATATTGTTTCAAGAAAAGTTGGTGCTGAGAGAGTAGATGGAGAACTTGATCCACATGAATAAAATGGTTTGTCCAGGTTTTGCTATAGATGAGGATATCATAAAAGAAAACTAAGACAAAATGACGGAGAAAGGGATGGAAGATATGATTCATGAGGCTTTGGAAGGTCGAGGGGGCATTACACAAGCCAGAGGGCATGACCAAAAACTCATAGTGGCCCTCATGAGTGTGAAAGTCAATCTTGGGAATGTCTACTTCTTTCATACGTATCTGGTGATAGCCTGAGCAAAGATCAAATTTAGTAAAGAATTGGGTGCCACTCAATTCATCTAAGAGGTCATCAATGACAGTAACGGGAAATTTGTCTTTAATGGTCAGTTTGTTGAGGGCACAGAAGTCAAGACACATTATCCAGGAACCTTCTTTCTTTAGGACCATGACTACAGGAGAAGAGTAAGGGCTCGTACTAGGGTGCATAACTCCTGCATTAAGGAGTTCCTGGATCATTTTCTCAATTTCATTTTTTTGTGAAAAGGGGTGGCGATATGGATAGATATTGGGAGGAAGGCTTCCGGGTACAAGGGGAATGGAATGATCATGAATACCACAGGAAGGAGGGAGTCCTTGGGAAGTGGAAAATACCATTTGATGTTTAGAGAGGAGGGCTTGGAGGTCATGCGGCACTGGGGGTGTCTCTGTTGCTTGTATGGCATGGAGTTGGGAAATGACACCAGAATGACCTTTTTCGAGCAGCTTTTCCATGCTATGGGAACTAATGACCTTAGGTGAACCAGCAGTGATGCATTGGAATTTATATTGGTGGCCTTCCTAGTTGAATTGCATGGTTAATGCCTTAAAATCCATGAGAATGGGACCCAAAGTTCTTAGCCAGTCTACACCCAACACAATGTCACAACCACCCATGTCAATAGAAAACATATGGGATTTTAGGTGGTAGTCACCGATTTGGAGACGCACATTTTCACAACGCCCTCCACATTTCATAGAACCACCATTGGCAATCATGATTTGGAAATTGTTGACAACATGGATGTAGTAATGAGTTTCTTGGACAATGCAGAGATGAATAAAATTATGGGTTCTTTCACTATCAAACAAAATGATGACCTTCTGATGCTTGATGTAACCGATTAACTTGAGGGTTTGGGGAGCAGAGAAGCCAGTGAGAGAATTGAGGGAAATGACGGGTTCTACTTTGGGAGGGTCTGAGGGAGGGGTTATGTCAGTGATTTCAGGTGACTCAGACACAAGGGGAGTTTCAACATCCTCTTCTGAAATATCCTTAGAGATGGCCATAAAAATATTTTGTTCCTTATAATTGTGGCCCGGGAAATATTTGTCATCGCAATTATAACAAAGGCCTTTGAGTTGGCATTCATCCATTTCGTCCATGGTCAATTTTTGGATCTTTAATGGGGCGGAGGGAATAGTGGGAGTGACCGGTTTAGGGCGAGGGATAGAGGAGGGTTTTCAGTTTTGAGAGGATATAACCTGTTGTGATTCTTTATCTTTTTTAGTAGCCTCCACCCAGCTTGAGGGTCGAGCCATGAGGACATGAGCCTGAATCTCCTCCTTGAGGCCACTGATAAAACACTCTCTAAATAAAGCATCAGTCATGCCTTCTGTTCGAAAAGCCAGGCGCTCAAAGGAAACTATGAAGTCTTCTACTGTTTTGGATTGTTTCAACTTTGTCAAATAGCCCAAATGGTTGGTGTCCATGTCAAAGCATTCATAAAGATCAATCACAAATTGGGTCCAAGCAATATACCCTTGACAAGAATTTTTTCTCCATTGCCAATGTTCTTGATCTAGATGGAGAACACCATACCAGAGTTTGGCCAAGTCATCTGTGATGCCGTATAAAGAGAACTAATGTTCCATTTGGGTTACCCAACCAATGGGGTCCGAGCCATCAAATTTGGTCACATCCACCCGTGGAAGGCGTAGGTCACATTGAAAGTGATGGGTCTAAAACGTATGGGAATGGGAGGAATGTTCGCCTTTGATCTTTGGAGGTGCTTCAGAGGAAGGGTCATCTGTAGGGATCTTCAGTTTGGTGCAGAGTGATGCAAAGACAGATTCAACCTGGGTGGTCAGTTCTTGTTTGACTTCCTCCATTGAGGGATGCATGGTTGTATTTATGGTTGTATTGATGGATGAATCAATGGAGGAAATAGTAGCACTAAGTTGTTTCACTTATTTTTGGGTCTCGAGGAAACAAGATTGCAAGGTGTTGAAGCAAGTTTCTAGATCTTGGCTACAGGTATGGGCCATGAGGATGGGTGAACTGAAAAGGAGCGGGTGGGGTCAAAAATTTTGACGAAAAATGATATGGATGAATGTGATAAGAGCGAAGAGATGAATCCAATGGAATAGGTCTCAAATAATGGTGAAACAATTTCTAGACTTTTTTATTTTTATTTTTTTTACACCTACGGAGTTATACTCCGATCTGAAGAATACTGCAGTGATGAAATCCCCAAATGCTTAACCAGAAAGAAATGTGTATTTACTTGGCAACCTGAACACAGTTGCACGACAATAGATCTGGTTTGTTTTAATTTGTTTATGTTTCTATCCCTCAAGGGTTAGGTATTCAAGGGTTCTACAGACAAGGGTTTGCCCTATGCTATAGTTCTATGATATATGTGTGGGGTCCAACAGTAGTACTTGGACCAATATCTCAGGGCACTAACTAAGGAGGATAGACCGTACCCTTAGCCATACTACCCGACTACCCAGGTACTAGAGATTATCTTCCCGAGTGTTGTTCTCGGTGACACTATAGCAGTCCGATGGCCAATAGGTTTATCTAAAGAGGGCTTCAGGAAAACTAGGTCGATCCGTACACAGGTGTTGTCTGATGTGCTACCACTCGAAGGGGTACCAACAGGGGTTACAAAGGTGGCCAACAGATGTGCGCTTAAGAAGCACTTGTATTTCCTATGTGTATGAATCCCTCAACCGCAGGTTTATGCATGTAACAATAGATCTTTGTGGCTTAAAGATGCCGGAATACGTCTCTACCCTGAAAAACAAATTCCCACAATTTCTGCCAAGGAAAGTGCTTTGATAACACTTGCAAGATACCAGATATAATAAATATGCAGAACATAAATAAAATGCTAGAAATGGAAAAATAACAGTAATATAGCTAGCATAATCTCCACAATAACACATAAATGATATAAGAACAACAACAGAAATAGAACTTTGATTCAGAAAGAAATGTTCATGGGCCTCTTCGAGGGGGAAACCTCCAGTCGAGCAATGCTCTGTTACAATAATCTCCAAGCTCGGGTTTTCATACCCTCGACCCTTATTTATGCTAAATATGTCTATCAAGAGAAGAATCTAGAGGAAGATCCTTCTAGAAGCAGAAGCTTCTATTAGGTCTTCTTACATTTGCCTTATTCTATTTTATTGAAAGGCCTTATTAATATTGACCTTTATTACATCTGAATATATTGATCTACCTATGTGTGGGTTAGGAACCTAACATATAGAACACCCGATATATGATGGTACCTTAGAACTTGACAATTTTTTGGTCAGCATGGAAGAAAATATAGCGGAGGATCAAAGGATCTTAGTGTTGGAATTATCCCTCGAGGACACCCCTTCTAGATGGTGTACTAATCACAAATCCTTAGTTGAGAACTGGGATAATGTGAAGCGAGCTATCTGATATAGATTTCAAGATAAGGTGCAGTTGGAATCAGAGATGCAGACGTATTTCCAAGTTGTGCAATTGTTCAATGGACAGTCTGATCCTAAATCACATATTGAACAATTCTTAAGACAATGGAAAGTTGCGGAAATACCATTTCACTTATGGGTTCAAGTATTTCCCCATTCCCTAGGCTCGATTCCAAAATCTTGGTAGATTCATGAGGAAACCAAGAGACAGACCAGAGACTGGAAAACGTTGGTAGATCAACTTTTCAAGGACTTCTCGTTTACAAGTACCCTGAGCTTAAAGTAGTCTTGCAAATAATTAAAGAATTCCTTTCTACTGATGTTGGGGAACGAAAAATAGACCTACTGTTATGTGCAAAGCATAGCCAAGAAATTCAGTCCAACCTTCACCTAGATTCACACAAGAGACCTATAGAATGCTATAAGATTGAGAATGATTTGGAAATCCCAGATGACTTAGAAGAATCGAGAAACTTAGCCATTAAGGAAACATAAGGAAGAAGATAAATCCAAAACATTATACTTATCCATTCCGACGGTTCTTATCATTATCCATTGAATTTGCATAAAGTCAACATAGGAACTACAGATAAACCTAAGATAGCTATGGTAGGATATTACTGGGATGAGAAAACTAGCCAAGAAATACATAGCTTGTTGCGGGAGTATGAGGACTTATTCCCAAAGAAATTTTTAGAGCTAAAAGGGATTAAAGGAGTTATGGGATAGATGAACATTGAACTAAAACTAGGATCAAATCCTGTAAATCATAGACCATATCGCCTTAACCCCAGAGTGAAAGAGAAGGTTAAGCAGGAAATAGACAAGATGTTAGAAGATGGACTCATTTTTACAGTTAAAGAAGAAAAATGGGTTAGCCCAATAGTCATCCAAGAAAATAAAGGCGCATAGGACATTAGGGTGTGTGTAGACTATAGAAGCCTTAACTATGCCTGTGTGCATGACCCTTTCCCAACACCTTTCACCGATGAGGTGCTAGAGGAGGTTGCAGGGAAAGAGTCTTACTCATTTACAGATGGATTTTCAGGGTCTCACCAAGTAAGGATTGTTGAAGAAAACAAAAGGAAGACCACATTCATAATATAATTGGGGTGATTTGCATATAATGTGATGCCCCTGGGCCTAAAGAATGCCCCTGCAGTTTTCTCTCGGATTGTAATAAAAACTTTCTGAGAATGTATTCACAACTTTATAGAAGTTTATATGGATTATTGGACGGTATACATTCTACTCAAAGAACATGTAGCGCTACTACATCTGATGTTTGATAAATGTAGAGAATTGCAGATATCATTGAACCTTAGAAAGTGTATCTTTTGTGTGCCACATGGAAATTTGTTAGGCCACATAGTATGCCGAGAAGGAGTATTGGTAGACCCATCCAAGGTTGCGGTTATTGTGAACATGCCTCCACCTAAGAGCACTAAGTAGTTGCACTCCACACTAGGGCACATAGGGTACTATCACATTCTTATTAGAAGATATGCAAACACTAATACACCTATGGAAAATCTACTAAAGAAGTCATAAGTGTTTCAATGGACCCCAGAGTGTGATAAATAATTCAATATCCTAAAGGAAAATCTTAGCACAAGACCTATTCTAATATTTCCAAACTGGAAAAATGAATTTCATGTGCACGTAGACACGTCAGGTATTTCCTTGGGAGCAATCTTAGTGAAACCAGGAGATGGAGCCATGGATCATCCTATCTATTTTTCTAGCAGGAAGTTGTCACAAGCTGAGCGCAACTATAAAACCACAGAAAGGGAGGGTTTGGATATGATTTACGCTCTGTAGAATTTTAGAAATTATTTGTTAGGCTCTCATTTTAAGTTCTTTACTAATCATTCTGCGTTAAAATATCTAGTTAACAAACCTATTCTGGAAGGAAGAATTTGTCAATGGTTTTTACTATTTCAGGAATTTTCATTCAAGGTGATCATTAAACCTGGAAGATGCAACGTGGGGCCTGATCACCTATCAAGATTAGAGTCAGGAGAAAGTGGCATAGCAATCGATGATCAGCTCCCAGATGTAGATCTGTTCCGGGTTGAGGCCATACCAAAATACATGGAAAACATAACAGTCTTCTTAATTGCAAGGGCCTGCCCAGAAACGTACTCCGCAACTCAAAAACGTCATATGGCTGTTAGAGAAACGGACTATCAATTTATTGCGGGGAAATTGTATAAGTTGGGCCTAGATAGTATCCTTAGGAGATGTGTGTTAGATCATGAAAGACAAGGCATACTATGGGAGTGCCACAGTGGAGTTGTGGGAGGCCATGTTGGAGGAAAGGCCACTGAGAAAAAAGTCCTCCAAGCTATATTACGGTGGGCCACGCTCTTGAAGGATGCAAAGGCATATGCGAAAAAAGTCCTCCAAGATATATTACGGTGGGCCACGCTCTTGAAGGATGCAAAGGCATATGCTAGATCTTACAATGTCTGCCAAAGAGTGGGAAAGCCATCACAACGAGATGAATTTCCTCTTCATCCAGTTCAATCTCTGCAAGCATTTGAGAAATGGGCAGTTGACTTCATTGGGCCAATCAAACCCACAACTAAGCATTCAAAGGCCAAGTATATTATTACTACAAATGATTACCTTACACTTTGGGAAGAGGAAACAAGTATTCAGGATTGTTCGACCGATACTGTTTCTAGGTTTATTTTTGAAGATATTATCACTCGGTTTGGATGTCCTAGGAATATGACCAGTGATCAAGGTGGTCATTTAATCAGTAGTAAAATAGAAAAGATTACAATAGATTTCTTGATCCAACATCATAAAAGTATCCCCTACCATCTGCAAGCCAATGGAACAGTAGAGGCATTTAACAATATTCTAGAGAGAAGATTAACGAAGGTTTGTTGTGAAAACAGGGAGGATTGGGATGACAAAGTCCCAACAGTTTTATGGGCTTATAGGACAACCACAAAGAAACTCCACAGGTATACTCCATTGTAGCTAGTCTATGGAAAAGAGGCTATGGTACCTGCAAAATTTATTACTCCAAATTTATATATTTCATAGATTACACACATGTCAGAGGATGAATCATTTGCAGAAGGGCTTATGGAATTGCAGGAACTTGAAGAGACTTTTTTTTAGCATAATTTCATCAATCAGTTGAGAAAGAAAGGAAAAAAGATTGGCATGACAGACACATTAAGGCTAAAAACTTTGCACAAGGAGATAAGGTCCTACTTTCTGATGGTCGATACCAGAAAAATCCAGGCAAATTGCGCATGCATTGGTTGGGACCATTTCTAGTTGCGGAGATCCAACCTTTTGGAGTAGTCAAACTCATGCAAATGGACGGTGTACCTCGGCTAGGATGGGTGAATGGCGCTCACCTGAAACCCTATATGTCTCAGAATTGAGCTAAAGGATTGTTTCTCCAGTCCAAAGGAGCATGCATAGTATTTAGATTCAAATTTATTATTTTTGCAATTTCTAAAGAGTGCATTGTTGCTCTGCAACATGTATTTTCATTTTTCTTTCTAAAGTTTTGTTTGATGTAGAACTTCTTACTCAATGACGTAGGACTAGAAGAGTCATGAGCATATTAATGATAGTCATTAAATATGATGGGGACCCCTTTGTGGTCGGAGGAGGAGTGAATGCAAAAACACTCCTAATCCATGTGCCACACAAACCCAGTACACTCATAACCTTTATTACAACTACAATAACCCGTCTAAATTTTGTTAAACCATAAAGTCATGATACACGAAGATGCCATCGGTATTCACACCAGGATTCTTATCCATTAAACAGAAAGGTCTGGAGTCGGCCACGTCCCTGACCAACTTGCACAGTAAATGCCAGAATCACCCAATAGATTTACCCCATTAACTAGTCTCATTGGAAAACTCAGATCCAAGTTGCATCTATAGGGTAATGATGACTAGCCTTAGCAATTATTACAGAACTTGCCATCTAAGACCGAGTATAAGGTTCTTTGAACTCAGTGTAGGATGCATTGTTTCCCATAGAAAACTTAGCGACTTGTGAATTTTGAATTGTGAGAAAGCATGTGCATTCCCTCAGCCCTCAATCGTGATCCCCAATCCTCATTTATCCTATTGAATTTTTTGATAGTTCAGACTCACCATGCCAAGATCTACAGGGAGAAGAAGTGTCATTTAGAAGGATGCAGTACCAAACGAGCCCTGTGACCCCTAGGTTGAGATAGTGGGTGATCTCAAAGGGAAGGTCGAGAAATTCAAGCTCCTTGACCTTGACCTGACAGAACAGGTTATGTTCTCGCAAATGAACATTGATGTCTTATGGAGTGTCACTCCGGATGAGTTGGGAGGCATGCAGTTCATGCCAGATATGGAGTTCATCAACATGTTTAACTCTACAATTATGAACCTCTAGGATTTTTCAGTTTTCGACACCACCGGAGAAGTTGCGAGGTGTACCAAGTTTCTCATCAGCAGGGTACATGATAGAGGCCTGTGGTTGGATAGGAGATATCCAATTCACGTAGAGGAAATCCACCATATTACTAGACTATCCATCGAAGGCGAGGATGTGTCCAAAGGTTTCTAGGGTCCCATAAATAATGGAAATAAGAAAGGGAAGCCCAGTCTATATGAGGGATTCCATACACACAGGGGGGGCGCACATCCAATATCAACCCCATTCTACCCGAGAAGGTCAGAACCAGTTTCTATGTAATTGCTAGCAAGGTCATGAGGTCTTATTACAAAGGAAAGTGTACATTAGATGCCCTATTAATGTTAGACTTTTGTGCCAATGGTGTTGTATTTGACTGGTGCATTTATTTACTGGAGGAAACCCTGGTGGCTTGTGAGGAAGCACAGGATAAGGGTGGCACTTTCAACTACAACTACTTATTGGTTGCATTCACACTGCTGAAATGGATGCCACCTATAGGAAGACCATTGTCATCAGCCGATAAGGGGAAGTTGGAAAATATATTCAAGCCTTGGCACTCAAGGTCGGACTCGGAGAATACTTCCTTCAACAATAAGGCATTCTCCAAATGGTACAAAAGGTTGTTGGATGCAACTCATAGGTTTTGCATTTTGTAGGAATTGCTCAACTACAACATGCAAAATATTGCATTTAGTATGAGATGCCACCATAAATTCGTATGTCCAAGGTATGCCAACTGAGAAGAATTCCACTCGCACATGTTTCCATTCTACTTAGATGAGGAGGCCTTTGACAAGGAGTTTATGTCATGGCCTAGAGTAAAACGCAACCTGCACAAGTCGGGGATGCATTACCTTCTGCCTGGAGAGCTTCTGAAGAAGAGGGGTCAAGAAGCAGGGCTAGGACCGAGCTCAGGCCCAGAGGTATAGAAGAAATAAGCCCCCGTACAGATAGACTCCAACGAGGAGGAAGAGACGTAGCCACTGGAGCGAAAGAAGAGAACATTACCCATGTTCCTGTAGCTTCTAGAGCAAGCTATATTGACAGGTAAGGATTTCAACAAAACTCTCATTGCCACATTCAACACAGAGCCAATGGCTAAGAAACCCAGGACAAGGATGTCCCCAAGCAAGGTTCTGAACCCCCATCCAATTTCATCCACCGTTCCTTGCACTCGCTCAACGAATCGAGCAACCCATATTATAGATATCTAGGATGACCTTGAGCCTGACACCACTCCATCCACCACCATCATCACCGAATAACCTTGATCACCACTACAACCCCAGTTTCCACCCCAAGAAACCGTCATTCCTTCCCAAACCATCGACCCAGAACTCATGCAGTTGGACCCCCCAGAGATACCCAAGCAGAGACCAAAACTCACTGGTCCAAACCCTGAGCTACCTGAACAGAGATTAAAAATCACTGGGCCAAACCATGAATCCCATAACCAATATACTATACCCTTTGTGCCAATTTAGGACACTCCATCTTCAACGGAGATGCAAATAGTACAGAAGCCACAAGTCCTAATTCCTCAGTGCACTTCCTCAACACTAAGGTCGAGGGTGCTATCGAAAGTGCAATCCCAGAAGCTGAGGTCCACAAAGAGGCTGAGGTACCAGAGGTTCATAAGGAACCTAATACGGCCTCAAGAAAAATGCAACATCATTACAAGAGAAAATTGAGCTCATCCTCCAAAACCCACAACAGTGCACAAAGTTGCTGGAACTTTGCCTGGCCAGAATAGAAGTACTAATGTTCTTTCCATCGACATTGAGGTTGATGCTTGCGTTAGGATTTTCTACAAGAGAAGAGGAGGTGGAGACACCTTCTAATCATTCAATGACTAGTGGAATTCCATTGCACATCCAAGTACCCAGGAAATCCACCCCTTCTTCCGTTGACCTTGCAGAGTGGCCAACAATACAACTAGTCGGAATGATCAGAGCCTCAATTGATCAACTGGAGAAGAGGCTCCAGTAGGCCGAAAGGACTGCATAGTTCACAAGGGAGGAAGAAATCCTTTCTCAGTCACGTAGAACATAGGAAGAATACACCAAGATCCAGGCGGAGCATAAACTGAAAAGAGTCCAAGAGAGGCTTGTTGAATCCTGGCCGAAGATAAGGAAGGTAGCTCCACAGCTGCCAAAATCCAGTGCTGCAGGAGAATCTAAGCATCAAATTGAGCTACTCTAGGGAGCATGGCCACAGTTCACCATTCGCGCAGAGAATTTGGAAGTAAATTTGTGGGAAATTCAATAGGAAGAAAAAAACAACCTCAAAAGTTGCAGAAGAAGATGGAGAAAGTAGTGTTGGAAGGTAACAACACTCGAGCAACACTACACAAGTGCACAACTGAATGCACAAGAATATTTTGTGAAGTTAGCGACTGGATGGGAATTATAGCAAGGCATAATCAAACTCTGGTGGAGGTGTGTGAAAGAATCCAGTTGCTCAACAAATAATTTACGATCACCATAGATCCAATGGAGCAACAAGAGAAATTAGATCAAATCCATCAAGTAGAAAATGAGCTGAACACTATGTTTGAAGTGCAATCTATAGCCAAGAAAGATCTGCGTGAATTTTGACCTATTGTTCAGAAAGTGTATATGAAAATGCATCAGGTAGATGCTACAACCGAATCTGAATGGAAATCCCTGGTCACATCCAAGCCTAAAGGATGCATCACAGATGAAACTTAGCAATTTGTAGTTGAAGCCTCATTCCTTACCAGGAAGTGTCAAGATCAAATGGGGAGTTTCCAGGAACTCAAGAAGTGGGCCTTAGATTTGGTCCTAGAGTTGGGCCCTTCATTTGAAGAGGTAGAAAAGGAGAAAGTGCAATAGAAGATGAAGGAAAAGAGGAGGAGGACAAAGGAAAGCAATAGGCACTCCTAGAATCCCTGAAGGATCCAAGTACTTGACTCGAGGGCGAGTCAAGGATTGTGGTCGAAGCTTGTTGGGCCCTTCATTTTTGGTTTGGAGTTGCGCAAGGATGACTACAGTCCCAGTTTTAGTAAAGCACGAGTTGTGAAAGCTATAGAAGAAGCTGAAAGTGAAGCAAGAAAAGAAACAAAAATCGGTTGTGAAAAGGGACAACGCAATTCCAACAAGGCAAAAACAGTTACAATAGAACAAGAACAAGAAAGCATGCGGATCCCAAAGCTAGAAGATCCCACTCATCCTATATATGAGATGCTTATTAGTGTAAAATGGTTTGGTTTTTGTTGTTATTTCTCGGTATGGTTGGGTGTAGATTCTTGTCTGTAGAGTTTTGTCATAGATGGTATAGAGCGCGCAACCAGAGAAAGGGTTTTGTGACTGTAACTTGTATACATTTTGGGGAAAAGGGTAGTTAGAGCCATGTGACATGAGTCTAGAGCTAGAAGCTTGTAATAGAGTCTTGATATGTATCTCTGCTATTGTACCTAAGAATATCTTCTGATAATAAATATGGAAAGACCTAAATTTTGAAATTACTTTGTCATTCTGTGTGTATGCTTATGCATTATCTCCTTACAATACTTCTTTACGCTTGATATGATCAATATGTTGTCATTATTTACAAATGATTTCGCACTTGAGTGTCTTCTTTTCTAGTATGAATGAGTTCAGATCAGTTATGTGGTTATTCTGTCTTTCATAAGATCATGGTGAATCTTGAAGATTCTGGAAACCCGCGTAAGTATTCTCCTTTCCCTTCTCTATCTTTCTTTCTTGGTTGTGCTTTGGGTGAGACTTCTCTTCTGAGGAGATGAAAATTCCATCACTCTAGACTACTCGGTGCCTTTTGTTGGTAACCTAAGAAGGACCCTGGTCTGATCAATTTAGTTCCAACACCATGATCCTCATGAGCTAGCTATCAGTCATGTCAGATCTGTCAGCCTCACTCATCCAAATATCCACGTTGTTGATTTTGAGGAGGTTAAATTTAAAGTACTGTTGTATGATGAAGTCTTGCACCAATTTCCCAATGACGATACAAAGAGAGAAATTGATATCTAATAAGAAGAATTGAATATGGAAACTTTATCCCAATTCCATAAGTTGTGTTAGCAAGAATAAGATATAGGAAATGTCAAAGAACAAGAGAATACCAAAAAAGAAAAATAGCTTGAACAAAAAAGACTCCAATCTAAGATAGATTATCAAATAATATAGACTGAGGAGAAGAACATGATAGAACATGAGTGTGTGGCACATTATGAAGCTCTGCAAAAGAAGAAAGAAGAAGAAGCTAAAAATCTAGCAGAGGACGAAGAATCAAAGAGACTAGCTAATGAAGCAAAAGCCAAGAAACTGGTTGAAGAGGCAAAGGCGAAGTGATTGGATGATGAGGCTGAATTAAAGAGGAAAGTTGATAAGATTTTGAAGAAAAATTTAAAATAGACCCTAGGAACTTCGTCGACACCAAACTTAGGCATTGTGAATATCCCTCCTACGGAGTATACCCCCATAAGATCCATACCAGGAAATTCCTCCCTCTCTTCCCAAACTCTCAATTTTGAAAGATATGTAGTCGCTATTGGAAACTACTACTTCTATAATAGAACAAGAAGCATAGAAAAAATATCGGAGAAAAAAAAGAGAGGAGAAGACACCAAGTCTAAGTCATATGCAGGAAGGATATTAGAATGGAAGGTCGGGCCTGATCCTAAAGAAAACATGGTCCAAGCAACTTTAACACTCAATGCCTTTGCAATATTAAATTCCTCCTATGTCTTGGAGATAACTAATTCCCTAAACATTTCTAGGCACTGAGTAGTAGAGATGGAAACAGAGTTGAAATACGTAAAAGACCAATTCTCCATAGATATCCAGGAAACTGTCAAAGTAGATGAAGGTCTAAATTCAGGTAAGATCAATGGTTCCCTACAAGAACAAAGAGACCACTTGAATGAAGAGTTTGAAAAGAGGATACAAATCCTATGGGACACCCACAAGAATGAATTAGAAGTAGAAATACATAAACTCAATTCCTCTCTAGAAAATACTAGAGCCTCAACATGTACCATGGAGTCCATAAAAGAACAAGCGCTAGCAGGAAACAAAAAATTATTGAATGAAAGGAATGAACTCCTTAATATGTTGATCAACATATAGTTGGAGCGGCAAGAAGAACCTAATTTGCAGAACACTTTGATAGAAACTCAAGGAAGGTATCGGGAAGCTAGCGAGGATTTTGAGGAGATGGTTAATTGGCAGGACTTGTACCAACCTACACCTACCTCCCTACTAGTATATTCAAAAATAGAATGACTCAGGTACCGAATGATTTTTGACACCAACAAACCCCTCTTCATGAGTGTTTGATCCGCCCAAGGAGTAGTTGTTGACACATGTGCAGAACTGTGGAAAGAAGCTAATGATATCGTCATAGAGGCATGGGTACAACCACTATAGTTTATAGATGAAACGACTTCTCTTAGCAACAATGCAGTTGAATTGGAAGATCTAAAGAAATCCATTCATGCAAGCATTCAAGATTTGATGCTATTTGAAGAAAAATCAATTGAAGAGAATCAATTGTTTCCTATCTGACTCACCCATAAGATTCTATCCTTTGTAAAAGCCACGATGAATCAATTATGTCAATAAGTGTCTGTAGAAGTCTGTAACAGAGAATTAGTCTTAGAGAAATTGCAATCAAGAAAACTCGAGAGAATTTTAAATGACTGCTCCACTTGGAAACAACTTCAATACCAACAATAGGAGCAAACCACATCATGATTACATAATGCCACAGTTCTTTCCAAATGTTGTTTTCTGTTGATATTGTAATCTATTATGGAATATGAAGAGTATTTTTGTGAAACAATCCTAATTTTTATGACTACCAAGAAGAACGATTGTAAGCATTCGCCCCTCACTATATAAAGGGAGTGTTGCCCATTTGAAAGGGATTTTAGTTTTGGAGCTACTACAACAATATTTTTACTACAAGATAATTTGAATCCAAGAGACATTCTAAATTTGAAGATTATGGTACTGATGTGTGTGAATGAGATTATTTTGTTTATGCATCTCTTTGTTTTTAGTATGTGAATGTTAGTTGATGAATTACTTCTAAATTAATGTTTGCAGTTTGCAGTTATCATGGTTTTCAGGATGAGTACAATGATATTATAATGTCATTAAATTTATCAATTCTTTAGTTCTAACAAATTATGCTATCAAATTTATGTATCACTTATGTCATGAATTTATTCTACTCAAGTAATGCGCATTATTCACTGTATTCATTTATTTTTCTAGTTTTCTTAGGGTAGATTAATTTAAATAGTATTAGTTTAGAGACTTCATATTAGAATAATAATCATACCTCTTAGTTTAATTTTAGATAGTTGTGTTTCCTTCTTTTATCTTATTTTTAATTCATCTGAGAACCTTTTGTTCATAGATTCATATTTTAGTTAGTATTTTAGTTAGTTGGTAATCATTCCAAAAGCTGGTTAGAAGCATTAATCCAAACGAGAATGGGTCTAATTGGGACCTTCCATCAGGAATTTTCCCTCAATTGGATGAATGGATCATTTTGGCCTGTCAACAGAAATGGTGTTAGGAGGCCCACTAAATGGAATGGGTACAAATAAAAATTTCAATTCTTCCCATTCTTCCCCACAAGTAATATTTTCCTCCACGACTGATTCCCATCAAATTTACTCCCAGCATAATGTCTTCCCTTCAGAATATACAGTGAACACAACAGCTTAGTTCAACACTCACCACGTTCCCTCTCATCCCGAAACATCTTTCTCTTCTCCTCAACCTCATATCCTAACTATCTCGGAGATCAAATCTTTAGTCAGGCGCTCGACAGAGAGAACCAATCATGCAATGACTAGACAATGTAGCAGACAGACCAGACAACTTCCCTTATATTACTCTATGCATGAAAATCAAGAAGTCCTTCGACATACAAATCCCTATTTTTTTGACCCTTACTCCTATCAATAAAATTGTTCGATTGAGACCCTTGAATATCATGTTCCTGAAAGTACTTATTATTTCCTTGAGGCTTTAGAATTTAATCTTGAGTATCATATACTTGCCAGTGGAGCAAGAGGTAGACCACCCTCACCTCCTGATTCACCCCCTCACACCCCTAGAAATGTGTCAGAGGACAATTTCGAAGAAGGGGACAGATCTAAGAGTGAATTCAAATATAAACCCTATCATGTCATTGTATATCAACCCCTAAACATGGCTAGAGAAAATTTGAACCAAAATCATCCCTGCTACCAGCCCTCATTGTTTTTTGATGCAGTCATTATACTAGGAATTCAACATGACATGCCTAGACACCATGAGAAATTCTTGCCTAAATTTTACCCCAACAAAAAGGATTCAGATGAGAACCATATTAAAAAATTCATGTTTTCTATTAGGCTACAAAACATTCACCACAAAGACATCGTCTATTATCTGTTTTCCCTTACCTTCGAAGAAAAAGAGTCGACATGGTATTTCTCTCTAGAAGAAGCCTCCATTTCGAATTGGAGAACTTTTGAAAACTCTTTCCTCCAAAAATTTGGGGAAAATAAAACACCATCCACCTGGGTTCTTGAACTATCAAGAGTCAAGATGGATTCGAAAGAATTAGTTACCAATTACAATCAACATTTCCTCACTTTGTTAAAACAAATCCCAAGGGCGTCAAAACCTACTGAAGATGTCACTATTGAATTTTATACCTCTGGTTTACCCATGTCCATGTCCATGTATGTAAAAAATTATGAAAAGGATACTCTAGAAGAAACCTTCCAAGAAGCCCTTAAATTTGAAAAAATTATGTTAAGTTTAAAGGGTAGTTCCAACTCAAAACCATCTAAAGATAAAGGTAAAAGTAAAATATTCACATCTAAATCTAGTTAAGATAAAAATCCCTTTAATTCGATGGATATGGAATCTCTTGAAAGAATCATCAAAAATCTAGCCAACGACTTGGTTGACCTAAAAAGGGGTAATGGAGAGGGATATTCCAATAAAAAAAAAAAAATTAAGTTCCCCCCCAAGAAAGATAGTAAAACTCCCTCAACTAGCAAAACAAACCCCTCTAAGATGGAAGGCATCAATATGGAAGATATTTTCCAGACCCTTCAAACCTGGGCAACATAGAATATGAATGAAACCACTAATGAGGGAGATGGAGGTCAGGAACAACAAGAACAACCCTAGGAATCTGATGATCTAGTTAAACAACAGTTAAAATCATTTTGGGACATATCATTTGGAGAAGATGAATAAGAAGTCGATAAAGTGAATGTCTCACAAAACGTCGTAACCACTAGGAGTGCCAGTAAGGATATTCCTGATGACACCCACGGTACCCCTAATCTTGTTTCTCCCACTACCATTATTCCTAAACAATCTTCTCTTTCAACCAATACTACTCCTAATTCATCTAAGAATAATTTTTCCAATCCCAAAACAATAGATCAAACAATGGAACAAAATATTTTGCCTACACCCTTGGCCAAATTGGAATATGACTTTTTAGAATATCTAAAGAAAACAAAAGCCAACATTTCTTTTTTTGAACTCATGATGATTCCACAAATCCAAGAAAATTTCATGAGAACATTGCAACATAAAACTTCTCCTAGCATTCGAGAATCAAACTATGGAACCAAAAGAGGAATCACAAAGGTAAGTTCATCTGACAACAATACTCCATCCAAAAGTTAGGTCATGACTAATACATCCTTTACAGGTGAAAGATCTGAGTCCAACACCCCTCCTTTTCTCATCACTTTTGAAGTCTTCAATAGAAATGTTCATAATTGCATGGTGGACTCAATAGATTCATCTAATTTCATGCCTCTCAAAGTATGTGAGAATCTTAACATCAAACCTGAACCGTCTAACATTTAGATTATCCAATTAGACATAACTAAAGTTAAGGTGATTGAAGAATTGAAAAAATTTCTGATCAGGATGTATGCTAACCTGAAAGTTCATGAAACCATAGATATAATAGTAGTGGACATTCCATATAACTATGGCATGCTCTTAAGCCAATATTGGTCGGCCATGTTAAATGGCTACTTTTCTACCGACTGGTCCCATTTATGGCTCCCTTTCAATGGTAAAATGAACCAAATCAGGATCGATAGAGAAAGGTATATGAAACATGTTGTTATTGATTTGAATGATCTGAATGAACTGATGATGTTCAATCATTCCATTCTTGGGAATTATTCATTTGAAACATTTTTTGGGAACTTCACACCTGAACCATCAACACTCGTGGAATTTGATGCAAAATATAAAATCCTTCATTGTACCTAGATTATTGATCCTAGTTACAATATAGTTGATCAAACTAACAATCCCCCTGATGTACAAACTAACATAGTTTCTAGAGACAGGCTTAAAAACGCACTAACTCGGCTAACCTCTTTAAAACCAAAAAATATGAAAATTCAAAAATACCATTTGAAATAAAAAAAAAGGTGATCCTGATATGTGGACATTATTTTTCGATGGATCAAAATATTTGGAAGATGTAGGAGTGGGTTGCATACTAAAAGACCCAAAAGGTACTAAAATGTTAATTACATGTAGATTGGAATTTCCTTGCACCAACAATGTTGTCGAACACAAATCCATTGTAGAGGGACTTAGAAAAGAAACTAACTTGAAAGAAGAAAAAATCAAGGTATTTGGTGATTCTGAAATCATCGTCAGACAGGTACAAAACACAATTCATTTTATTTAAAGTCACCTAAAAAATTATCATTTTGAGCTTTGGGAGCTAATTGAATCTTTAACTTATTTCAATATTAACATCGTTCCTCAATCATTGAATAATGACGTTGATTTGTTAGCAAATGTGGCGTCTATATTAATACCCTCAAATGGATTAATGCCTAACTCCTTCTCTATTGAAATTTTGTACAGACCATCAATTCCAAACAATATCTTAAGTTGGAGGGTCTTTGATGATGACCAAAAACTCATTAATTTTCTACACCTCAAATATACCTTCAAGGATTCTATCATAGATGAAGGCCAACACGAGATGATGATAAATATTGATAATAACGATAATCCTGGAGAAGAAAATGCAACAGGTCGGACTAAAAATATCCCCAAGGGTGTGATCAGACTAGAAAAACTCTACGACCTTCAAGACAAATTCAAAAGGGTACAAATTGCACGACCAACAACTCATACATGTAGTTTGAAAAAATAAACCTAGGATCAGAGATTTTTCCTCAGAACGTCAACCTGGGAAAAAATTGTTCTCCTAAAGAAAGGAAGGCATGCATCAAGTTATTCAAAGAATATAAAGACATATTTTCATGGAAGTATGCATACCTTAAGACATATGATAAAAATATTATACATCATGTTATTCCCATGAAAACTCAAACCAAGCCTTTCCAACAAAATTTGAGGAATATGCACCCCAGTCTTGAATCTCAAGTCAAAGTAGAGCTAAATAAATTGTTGGTGGCTAGAATCATTTTTCCAGTAAGGAATACACACTGGATATCAAACTTAGTGCTAGTTAGGGAAACAAATGGGGATATCATGCTTTATGTTGATTTTATAAATGTAAACAGAGCCTCAGAAAAATATAACTACCCTGTGCCTCCCATGAAACAAATTCTACAATGTGTGTTCGGATCGGAAAAGCTCTCCCTACTAGATGGATTCTCAAGACATAATAAAGTCTTAGTAGCTCATGAATACCAACTTAAGGAAACTTTCATAACCAAATGGGGAACATATTCCTATAGGAATATTCCTTTCAAACTAATAAACGTTCAAGCCACTTTTCAATGAGCCATGGATATTTCCTTTAGAGGTCTCCTGGGAGAATGTGTGGTAGTGTACCTAGATGACATAGCCATCCTCTCTAAGAATAAATAGGACCATATATCTCACTTAAAGAAGGTATTCAATCGATGCATGAGATAAGACATCTCTCTGAAAAAAAATAAATCCATTTTTGTCGCGAGTGAAGGAAAACTCTTAGGTTTCATCGTCTCCAAACATGGTATGTGGATTGAACCTAACAAAGATGAAGAGATCGCTAATATCCCTACCCCTCACAACAAAAAATCTATGCAAGAATTCCTCAGAAGGATAAATTTTGTAAGATAGTTCATACCCAGTTTTTCCGAGGTAATTAAACCCCTACAAGATATGATAAAAAGGAATGTTGAATTTAGTCGATGGTGGTTTAATGAGAAGGAGTATTTCGAAAAACTCAAAGAAGATATTATTCAAGCACCAGTACTTTTGAGTATATTTTGATCGAGATTTCATCCTCTACACATTTTCCTCCCATATTGCCTTTGCGACGGTCTTAACATAGAAGAATTTGAAAGGAGACAAGTTTCCTATGAATTTTATGATTTCAAGCCTACAAGGAGTTGAGTTGAATTGCCCTGAAGTTGATAAACATGTATATGCAGTTTTCAAAGATGTTAAACACTTTCGACCATTCTTACTCAAATCTAAAATTAAGGTTATTGTTTCCTACCCAACTGTTAGGAACCTCCTGGTACAAAGAGATTTGGCAGAAAAAAAGAGAAAATTGGATTATAGCTCTACAAGAATATGACCTAGAGATCAAACCTGCAAAGATCGTTACAGGAAAAGGGTTACGAAAAATAGTTGCAGAATTCTCTTTTGTTGAGTCTCATGAAGATGCCCTCTACCAAGATTCTAAGCTATTTGAAAAAGAAGTATTTACATTCCAGTCATTTCAAACCCATGGTTCTACGAAATGAAATATTACCTAACTCATGGATTGGATCCATATTATCTGGACCCCAAGAAGAAAAGGGATTTAAGGCTTAAATCCACCCAATACCAGATGATACGGGGAATTCTATGCAGAAACAATTATGATGGTGTATTCCTTAGATTCTTGGAGAAAAGGGATGTTGAGAAAGTCATGTCTAAGCTCCATGACATACCGGCAGGAGGAAATTACGGTGGGGATACTACTGCACACAAAATCTTTAGGGCAGGATATTATTGGCCATCCTTATTCAAAGATGCTCATGCATATGCAAGGAAATGCCAACAGTTCCAAACCATGATCGAAAGAGAAAATAAATTAGTTTTACCCTTGCAACCTATCATCATCAAATGCCCCTTCCAGCAGTGGGGGTTGGACGTTATCGAGGAGATCAATCCAAAATCATCGCATTTGCATAAATACATCTTGATGACTAGTGATTATTTCACCACATGGAGTGAAGCAATCCCTTTGAAAACCATCAATGAAAATCAGGTGATTTCATTCCTTGAATCACACATTATTACTAGGTTTGGAGTTCCAAACTTTTTACTTTTTGATAATGCCAAGTATTTTTCTTCTCTTAAAATTACTGAATTCGCTCTCGATAAAAAAATCAAGGTTAAGTACTCAGCGTCGAATTACTATCCAAAAGGAAATGGTATAATAGATTAAAATCCTCAAGAAATTGGTATCTTTCTCTTTAGAATGCTCTTTGGGCTGATAGAGTGACTCCCAATTCATCCATTGGTAACTCCCTCTTTTTCCTAGTTTATGAGCAGGAAGCCATAGTTCCAACCCATACTTTCCTACCCGCTTTATAACTAGCCCAATCCGTCCAAGACGAATCCTATCCGATAATGCAAGAAAGGTTAAATATGCTGCTAAACCTTGAAGAAGAAAGGGAAAAACCTAAGATGAACTTGACTCAACACCAAGAAATAATTAAAAAATAGTTCAATAAATCAAATGTAGCAAAAAAATATTTTCAAGGAGACCTTGTTCTCAAGTGGGACAAAGCAAATTAACTTAAAAGAAAACACTTCAAATTCCAAAAATTATGGATAGGACCCTATTTGATCCACCAGAAAATAGGTCTTGGTACTTTCAGGCTCAAAAAATTACAGGGATATGAGGAGGATCTCCCCATCAATGGACAAATACTAAGGAAATACTTCTCCTAATCACCTACAGTGATGTGGCTCTATACATAGTAATCTTTCAGTTGTAGTTTATTTTATTTTATTTTTCATTTCAATAATCTGACCGTTGATTGATTTTGTTCTTTCCTTTTTTTTTTCCTTTCTAGTTTACAATAACACCCTCCCACTTTCTATTACTCTAGACTAGCCATTTTTTTTTTCACATCAAGGACCCAAGACCTTAGGACCTGTCTAAGCACCCTCTCCAGCAAGTATCTTTCTATTGTTGATTGTTTAACTAATCATAAATCCAGCTTTATCCTTGTTAACAAATGGTAGCACAGAAAAGAGGAACTTGTTCATATGTACCAAAAGAAAAGCTTCCGACCTTAAAATTTTGTACCTTTCAACGATTTCTATCTATTATTCACTCTTATGTGACCACTCTTGGGTCTCTTTTATGTCCCTTTTAAGTTTCCTGGAATATCCTGAATTCATTATCTTCCACATAAATTCAGTGTCTTTGCCCTTTATTTCCTAGTTTTAAAATGTATCGGTGACTCATGTTTACAGACCCATGAAGACAATTTGTCGGTTGAGACTAGAAAATCAAAGTAACTCTCGTATCACCCCACTTCCTATTTATCGTCACCTATATTTCAGTCACAATATCTAAATTCTATATCTAAAAGGTGGATTCAAAAGTATAATCATGAGGAAGTTGAAAATGTTATTAGAAGTGTAGGAAGTACAAGTAAACCCGTCGGGGCTATGGACGCTCGCTGGAAATGGGGCCATGCTTCTATGATATTGAGGTATCTTCATTGGGGCTATGGATACTCGCTAACAACGAAGCAATTCCAGGAAAGAGAGGTGAAGAAAACACTTTGGTCTACAACAGTTGACCAAATTTTTGTTTTCGTGGTGTCACTCTCGCAATTTCACTATGGATTTATGAAGTTTCCCAAAAATGATCACTTGAATTATGTGGAAGATCATTGATAACATGTTTTTATTTATGTCTTGCATACATACCATTGAATGTGGGGTCCTTAAGCTGGGTGCTAAATGGACTTTTAAAAGGTAAATTTTTTCTTCTATCTAATTGAAGTCACTCTCTCTTTTTGGAACCCAGAGATAATTGGTTCTTTCCAGTAAGTTGCCATTTGTTGTGGGTCATTTCACAACAACAACCCCATATTTTTAAATTTTATGGGTCCCTAAAATATTTTTCTCTTTTCTTTTGCACCTATATTTTACCCTACAAGACTTGCATCCTTACTTCTCTAAGATAAACCAAGCTTAAATCGAATATGTTTTGGGATCATGTTCGTCGGAGTCCCCTTTTCAATGCGTTAATTTAAACTCCTATCTTCACACTTCGATCACTCTGACTCTTACATTGTTTAATTTTCACGGAGCCCCAAGGTTTGTTATTAGCTATCAAATGACCACCTCCCCGAGTGGCATCCCAAGATTGGACTTTTGAATTCTCGTCTTATTGTTCTCCAATGATTTAGTTTTATTGATTTTAGGACAAAATAATGTTTCTAAAGTATCGAAGGAATATAATCTTAGATACCATCCTTGTCGGGAGCCTTTTAAAGCCTCATCTTATCGAACTCCAAAAATAAAACTATGATGGCCTCTTGACCCTTCTCATGTGTGTCCCACACATTCTCCTAGGACAAAATAATATTCTTTGATTCATCAGAGCTCAAACATCTCCACATCCTTCAAACCTCGGACAACCATTTCCCAAAATGCTATAAAGCACATATTTTTACGGGCCTTTCTAAAAAAAACAATGAATATTTTGTCGATACATTTCCCTCGGGTTTTAATTCCACTCTCATCTTGATTTACCCTGATGTCAATACCTCGATGGGTCCCACCTCTTTCCGTATCACTTTTTATTGGTTGACGCACAAGGCCCACCCATTGGTCCATGTATAAGGGAATATGCCTTCGATACCCTTCCCTTCAGAGTTCGAAAAAACCATGATCTCCCATACTCTGAAGGCTCAACACTGATAACAATCTTATTCAAATATTTGGTGTAGCACTACCCCCAATTCCCAAATCAATGTAGCTATCCATCTTAATAAGATTTGATTACATAGATGAAATGTATTAATGAGAAAATTTAAGAACAAATTTAGCAAGATCCTCGTACAAACTTGAGTTATGGCGTACTCATGCTAGATGGATGTGCATTTTGAGTTATAAAAAAAAACCCTTTCAGAAGATAGCTTGCACTATAATATTTCTAAACACAGTCTGCAAAGTTTGTTTTTTAGCTAGACTCCCTTTCTTACTGAAATTTCCTACTCTGTTACTGCAACTCCTTGTTTACCCTTTTGTATCGCTTAACCAATTTTTTATTATTACAGCTAATTATTTATACTTAAGATAAGATGATATTATTTTTGATGTGGTATTGCATGATAATTTGGTTATTCGTCATGGCGAGCCAAAACCCAAAAATATATAGAATTTCAGTGTACTTCCTAGGTGCCATAGACCCCGAATAATCATCTCGACCGGTCGAAACTTTGATGACTAGCACGATTCCTCACACTGGCGAGGACCATTTCCCCATATTTGAAGAGATCGACATGATATTCGACTCTGCAGAGTTTCCTGAAGACAACTAATTTTTATAGGTGTACCAAAATATCCTGAAAAGTGGTATCCACTTGGTAGATTCCAGGCCACAACTATTCCCATGCAATGAGGCAGCACAGTGGTTCCTCAAGAAATATGACTCTTCCAAAACAAACATCATGAGAAAGAAGGGGGCACGGGTAGCTTCTCTCATACCAGAGGATATTAGCTCCATATATAACCTTCCCGCTCTCACTTGCTCATTGAATGAACCTTTCTCAAAAGGGTTCTAGGAGGAAAGAAAAGGACCGACAAAATAGATGAAACACTGGTGGGTGGATGAAGATGAAACCCTTAAACAAGGTAAAAAATTGGTCCCCACCCACATGCTTAAAACTCCTTACAAGTTGCTAGTGTCCATGCTCTGTCGTTTATATGGGGAAGAAAAGAGTACACACTTCCAAGTTGACTAGTTACCTTTGGAACACACCGTCATTAGAATGGGACAAATCTTCAACTAGGAAGATATCCTAGCCTTTAACATATGTTTTCATGCAAAGAATCTACCAGGTATGAAGAAACCATGTTTTTATATGTTAGTGTATATGATCAAGTCCATTTGTTCCTTGGTACAAATTCCCAAATTGGGATGGAATTGGGATCGAAGTCATCCCTCCATTCATGTTTATTGTTCCCAATTATGGAGAATAAATTTTAGACAACATTTTTATGATATTTTAAATGTATTTCTTTCCCCTCTACATTCCATCCTTTTCGGCTTCCCCAAACACATGATCTCTTTTGAGGCTAGAAATGGGATGAAAGGGGTGGTTGATTGGTTCTTTTACAAGTACTACTCATTTATCAGGGTTTATGGGACCACCGAGGCCCCACATATCTTGCCTTCTTTCATCCTGGGCCAAATGAGGGAAATAGTGTACCAAATGATGGGGTTTGGCATCACAACACTTTTGAAAACCAACAGTAAAAGGTTTTGGCCAATCTTCCCTCTCCACATTGGAAGTTATTTAATCTCCAACGCTCAATAGGCAAGGAAGGAAGTTGAGACCTTACAAGAGTTAATCATGTGCTCGGGTCATCCTAAAGGCCACAATCCTCATGAGATGGATATCAGTCATGTCAGGTCTATTAGCCTCACTCATCAAAATATCCATGTTGTTGATTTTGAGGAGGAAAAATTTAAAGGAGTATTCTCGTATGATGAAGTCTTGTACCAGTTGCCCAATGACGCTGCAAAAAGAGAACTTGATATCGAACAAGAAGAATTCAATATGGGAACTTTATCCCAATTCTAGAAGTTGTGTCAGTAAGAACAAGATAGAGGAAATGCCAAAGAACAGGAGAATACCAAAAAAGAAAAACATCTTGAACAGAAAACACTCCAAGATGAGCTAGATTATCAAAGAAGATAGACTAAGGAGAAGAATAGGAAAGAACATGAGCGTGTGACACATCAGGCCACTCTGCAAAAGAAGAAAGAAGAATAAACTAAAAAGTTAGCAGAGGATGAAGAATCCAAGAGGCTAGATAATGAAGCACAAGCCAGGAAACTGGTTGAAGAGGCAGAGGCGAAGCGATTGGCTGACGAGGCTGAATCAAAGAGGAAAGTTGATGAGATTTTTATGAAAAATTTAAACAAGACCCTAAGCACTCTGTCGACACCGAACTTAGGAATTTTGAGTATACCTCCTCTGAAGTACACCCCCATTAGCTCCATACCAGGAGATTCCTCCCTCTCTTCCCAAGCTCTCAATTTTGAAGGATCTGTAGTCGCTATTGGAGACTACTAGTTCGACAATAGAACAAGAAGCATCAAAAAGAGATTGACAAAAATAAAGAGAGGATAAGAAACCAAGTATAATTCATATGCAGGAAGGATATTAGAGTGGAATTTTGAGCCTAATCCTGAAGAAAACATGGTCCAAGTATCTTCAACGCTCAATGCCTTTGCATGATTAAATGCCTCCTCTATCGTGGAGGTAAACAATGCCCTCAAAAATTCCAAGAACCAAGTAGTAGAGCTAGAAACAGAGTTAAAAGATGTAAAAGACCAATTCACCATAGATATCCAAGAAACTATCAAAGCAGTTGAAGTTCTAAAATTAGGTAAGATCAATGGTGCCCTATAGGAACAAAGAGACCACTTGACCAAAGAGTTTGAAAAGAGTATGTAAATCCTACGAGACACCCACAAGAATGAGTTATAAGTAGAAAAACATAAACTCAATTCTACTCTAGAAAATACTAGAGCCTCAACATGTACCGTGGAGTCCATCAAATCACAAGCATTGGCTTCCAGTGAAAATTTAGTGACAGAAAGGAATGAACTCCTTAATTTTTTGATCAACATACAGTTGGAGTGACTAGAACAACTTAATTTTCAGAACACTTTGATAGAGACTCAAGGAAGGTATCAGGAAGCTAGCGATAATTTTGAGGAGATGTTTAATTGGTGGGACTTACACCAACCTCCACCTACCTCCCTACTAGTATATTTGAAAAGAGAAAGACTCAAGTAATGTATGATTTTCGACACCAGAAAAACCCTCTTCATGTGTGTTCTCTCCACCCAAGGAGTACATGTTGACACATGTGCAAAACTATGGAAAGAAGCTAATGATATCGTCGTAGAGGCAGGGGCAAAACCACTGCAGTCTATAGATGAAATCACTTATGTCAGCAGAAGGGTGGTGGAAATGGAAGATCTAAAGAAAGAAAGTCAGGAAAGAATTCAAGATCTTATGCTATTTGAAAAAAAATCAATAGAAGAGCATATGTTGTTTCCTATCTGTCTCACCCATAATATTCAATCCTTTGTAAAATCCATGATGGAGCAGTTATGTCAAGAAGTGTCTGCAAAATTTTGTAAAAGAGAATCTCTCCTAGAGATATCACAATCAAGAAAAATTGAGAGAATTTTAAATGACTACCCCCAACTTGGAAAGAATATCAAGACCAACAATAGGAGCAAACCACGTCATGATTACAAAATTCCACAGTTCTTTCTAGATGTTGTTTTTTGTTGATAGTGTAATCTATTATGGAATATGAGGAGTATTTTTGAGAAACTTTCCTAATTTTTATTATTACCAAGAAGAAAGATTGTAAGCATTTTCCCCTCACTATAAAAAGGGAGTGCTTCCCATTTGAAAGGGATTTTTGGTTTTTGAAGCTAGCACAACAGTATTTTTACTACAAGATAATTTGAATCCAAGAGACATTCTAAATTTGAATATTATGGTATTGATGTGTGTGAATGAGATTATTATGTTTAAGCATCTCTCTGTTTTTAGTCTGTGAATTTTAGTTGATGAATTACTTCTAAATTAATGTTTGCAGTTATCATGGTTTTTAGGATGAGTACAACAATAGTATAATGTCGTTAAATTTATCAATTCTTTGGTTCTAACGGATTATCCTATCAAATTTATGTATCACTTGTGTCATGAATTTATTCTACTCAAGTAATGTGCATTATTCATTATATTCATTTATTTTTCTACTTTGCTCCTGATCAAGATAGATTAATTTAAATAGTATTAGTTTAGAGACCACATCTTAGAATAATAATCATACCTCTTAGTTTAATTTTAGTTAGCAATGTTTCCTTCTTTTATCTTATTTTTAATTCATCTAAGAACATTTGGTTCATGGATTCGTATTTTAGTTAGTTGGTAACCATGCCAAAAGTTGGTCGGAAGCGCTATTCCAAGCGAGAGTGGGTCTAATTGGGACCTGCCATTGGGCGTTTTCCCTCAACTGATTGAATGGGTCATTTTGGCCCATCAAAAGAACAATTATAGATTTAGAAATCTATAGGATCTTATTGATCAACGCATAACTATAGGTTGAGAATTTTTTGAAATATTTTAGTATGTTGCATTGTTGTAGCTTGAGAAGTTTGCAGAAGCTTGTATTTTATTTGAGAGTTCCTATAGGATTAAAACTATGTAGTGAAGTTGCAAACATTGTCTTGGACTATAAATTGAGATATGTATATACTATGTATATTGGATTTTCATGCATAAAGGATGTGATATATTTATGATTTATGGAAACAGATAGATAACTTGGTGTAGAATACATGTTTTGTTTCCTCAGAAAAAACCATATTTCATTCATATTAAGATAAAATTACATTTTGTATATGCATTTAAACATTTCTATCATGTTAAAAAAAGAGAGGGAAATAACAACTTTGCTTTTGGAATTTGCTTTATAGTCTAGAATATTACAAATGTTGGATTCCACAAGGGAGCAAAAAACCTATCCCTGAACAACACTCAGAGTTCTAAACATAGATTTCTCAAAATGTTTTTAACAATTTTCTCTAGATAATTAAAATAAACCAGTAGACCTCCTAAATATATGATACATCAACAACACTATATGATCCTCTATCGAGAATAAACTCAAAAAAAAATTGATGGAAATATTCAGAGTGTTGGCTATCCTTGAGCTCTTGAGTATGCCATTGCCCATTCTCTAGTTGTAGACCATCCTTTGAAATTCCATCCACTTCTATTTTCCTTAAGAGACTCTATGTTTTGAAATTGAACACTTGAGTCTCTTAAGAATTTTCCTTGAAATGTAGTAATAAAAAACAAGTAATAACAATTATCTGAAAGAAACTCAATGAAAAAAATCATCCCTTCTATTGCCAAAAGAAATAAGTAGGAAAATAGAAAATTAGTTCTAAAATATAGTGATCACCTAATGTATAGTTGGATAGTATTCACCTTGTGTCATGTTCCTCCAATTTCTAATGTATTGGGATGAATGCAATTTTTGCACATGATGTTCTTATCTCGTCTTTTACCAACCTACCCGAAGGAAATCATTAATAAGTAATATTTTTTTTATAAAATGAAGAAACATAAATAAACTATAAAATTCTCAGCCTTCTTTTGTTGTGAATAAATTTGAAGTCTTCCTCAAGGCTTGATTCCTCTTCGAATTCAAGGTGTCTTCTAACTTCAAATAAAGTTCAGTTTTTTTACATGGATAGTGTTTTGAAATGGGCACCATCCTTCAAAACATCAACGGATATCAGAGGAGAATGGGTGCCATCATTTTTTTCTTGTTCTATTGGCATCCAAATCCATTCCATGTTATCCCTTATCTACCTAAAAAATTTAAATTTAAAAGAGACATAGAGAGTTTGTCTCGGTATTGAATATCTACAAGCTAAAGAGGTTGAAAAAATAATTATAAAGTGATGTAAAACTTTGTGAAAATCAAAGAAAATGAAAAATCATAATTGTAAAACATTACCTAAAACGAAGTGTCTGTACACTCAACACACATTTTATTGGCTCTTCATTCAAAATATGTAATCTTGTATTCCATCCAAAGTAAAATAAGTTACATAATAACATGTCAAATGGGTCTGTGCAAGAATGTGTCTTCTTAGTCATTTGAACCAAGTCCTCTTCCTTGAAAACTTTAGCAAAAACCAAAAATGGTAATTGCATACTAAAATGATCACATGCACCTCCCTTCTCCCGCATACCAAATTGAATTTCAAGAACTAATTTTGAACGTATGCAATCAATTAATGTTGGATTAGAATTTGGTGAGACAACTTCACGTAGTGTGGGTAACTTGGCTTCCTCAATTCATTTTACCACTTGGAAGAAAGTAATTTTACTTATAAAACTAGACCCCTTCTTCCATCAATGATGTGGAATTTTTTCACTCATACATTATCTCTCCTATTTGTGAATGAAAAACACGTAAAATACTGGTAATAATCTCCACGGTCTGCCATTCTTCAAAATCCAAAAT
>JZKD02S1742260.1:184192-196231 GCA_000966675.3 Picea glauca
TATATATATAAAAACAACATTAAGCATGAATTTAAGCTAGGGAATTCATATTTTAATACTCGAATATGAAATTAGAAAAAATATTCAATGCTTATAAAATGATGAGCCCTTACATTTTAGTCCAATTTGAGGAAAAATTTCTTGGTTGGAAACAAAATCTTTGAGGATGTCCTTGCGCTCATACACATGAGTTATGAGCGCCTTCTCCACCTTTTCACCCCGTTGTCCCTTCTTAAATGTCCTTATTACACCTTTCCAATGGGTTTTTAAATCATTTAGTATTCTTTTCTTTGCCCAAATTCGATTCCTTGATGGATGCAAAGTAACCCAAGATCCAATGGACACATTTAATTCGATCTAGTTATCTAGCTCATCCTTTGTATTCTCAACTATAATATTTTCAAACCTTTTTGAAGATCTACAAGTTCCCATTTCGCTGCAAGAAAGATACAAAGGATCCATAGGAAAACATTAACAAGAAATTCAATTCAACAACATTGCAGAGTAACTAAAATGGAATTCTTATATGTCTTGATGTTTAATCTATTTCTTCTTTTAAGCACTGGTAATGAAAATTCAGAGCATATTTTTATCCATGTTCAAGTGCCAACTAATTGTGTATTTATTATGTACATTGTTGAATAACAACCAAAATGTCTATGACCAACTTAGTTTGACTTCCTAAAAAATATGGTTATCCAAGAAATATATAAGGATTAGCATGGTGCTAGGGGGTTTCAGGAAAAGCTCCACTCATGTGCCACCACCTTTGTAATATCTGTATTTTTTCCTATTTCACATTGAAAGTTGTCATAGACCAATGGTGGAATGATTAAAGTTGTGACAAAGTGTTTATACTTGTTTTAAGACATGGTGATTTTATACTAGATATGAGAGTTTGAGAAAATTCACCAAATTGAAGGGACTTGGTGTTTGCACAACTTGTTCCCCAATAACATAATCCAGCACACATAAATAAATTTAATACCAACAATATCTATAAGGGATGCACCACAATATTGATTTATATGCTTTTCAACATGCATATAAAATTCTCTTAAAATAGTAGACCCCATTATAATAAAAAAAATTGCAAAATGATATGACATTTCCTTGCAATCAGTGTTTAGTAGTAGGCTCAATGTTGTGACCCTTATCATAGAGGCTCAAGACATGGAATTGTAACACAATATCTCTCCATCCTTTGCTTTTCAAAACAAAAATATGCATTTTCAATTAAACATGAGAATAAAAAGGACATTCTTCATGTGTCGAAGGCACTGTATAGGCAACTGAGAAAGCACTAAAATCACTTCTCCATTTTTAAATATTTACTAGGCCAAAAATATGCACAAGACCTCAAAATTTTAAAATTATTCACTGAGTAAATCCCATTAGACTACATTGTAACAGCACTAAAATCAATGCATTCCTATCAGTTTGGAAGATATATAGATTTCATATCTCCAAAAAATTTTATAACACATAGCCCTAGAAAGATAAATACGAAGGAAGGTTGGGGTTATCCATGGGATTGGGTAAACACCTACCCTCTCATGGATCTATTGTGCAAGGATTGAATAAGTTTGACAACTACAAATCATGTTAAATATGAAGAAAATAAGATCGATCATACCTTTCCCCTTTCTATCGAATTGGAAGGAACTTGTAGTTTTTTGTTTAGTGATGACTTATGCTCTGAACAAGCACAAGTGCGGATAGGCATTTCACCTCCCTCCTAATTGACCTCCTCTAAGGTGAAAATTCTTTGAATATCTCCATATTGACTCTAGTTTCAACTGTCTTCACTAAGATTCATTCCAAATTCAGAGACATTGCATTTGATACAGTTGAATGAGCGACATCAAGGCCAAAGCATCCAAACCTAAAACAGGGCATTTATCAATGACTGGTTCATTCTAGAGAAAGGAGGAAGAAGGTCGGTCCAAATTCTTGTGCAAAGCGATCTACTATGAAAGAAATTGAAAATGTGCAAGGTCACATAACCTTTTCTATGAATTGTAGAGCGATCTACTGTGAACAAAATTAAAAACACTCCAAAATAAAAATAAAATTTTTTATATAATTTTATATACATCAATATATATATTTATATATATATATATATAACAAAAGTGTGGTGCGTGTGGATATTTTAGTAAGTAATAAACATAGGAAAACCCACATTTCAAAAAAAAAAAAAATTAATTACTGTTAATAACAAAAAGTGTGAATGCATTCATAATTATCACCGTGCTACATGATCTCTCATTTATTACAACTAATGGAAAATTGGTTAGCATATTAATTCCACTCTCCATATCCAAGACGATTTTGGGCAGCTTGGGAAATGATCACACTTAGGGAAGATAAATGATATTAATAAAAAAATATTCATATCTCTGATCCAGGTGGATATTGGTGTCCACCCACCTGTTCCAACTGGCTCCTTTTGCAAGTTTTTAGTTCAGCATGTTCTTCTGTACTTCTTTGTAATTGTGGGTTATACACTTCCTGGGATGTCTACATCCCTACACATATTCCAGGTGGATATTGGTGGGCTCCCACCTAATCGAAATGGCTTATTTTGTATGTTTTCATGTTAGCACATCTTGTTGTACTTCCATGACTATTTTGGAGCCCTAAAAAGTGTTATTTTGGCTTGCCATAGTCAAATTGTAGATGCTGTCAGAGTTTGATGGTGTAATGCATAGTTCTTGAAAATACCTTTCCAATGGGCTATCACGTGCCTAAAACAAAGATTGTATGCAAACATTACGACCCCAGGAAGTTAATGTACTAACTTACCCAAATGGGGCCCACATGAATTTTGGCGTTTCATCTCCTAGGGTTAGGTTTTTGGAATTCATGTTTAACATAAAAAGGCCTTTATAGTCTCATTATAATCTTTTGGAGAATGAGCATAGTCGTCACATCTCTTCTCAAAGATAAAGATTCCACCATTCTAACAAGTCTTGCATTCTATATTTTTACAGTCTCTTTACAATTCTTTCATTAATAGAAATAAAGTATTGTTGTATTTCTCTATTTCTTGCAAGTTTCATGAGTATTTCATTGTAATTTCTCTACTTTCATTTCATTCTGAACATAATCTAGATCAGTGGTATCAAAGCAGGATGCTCTTGATCATTTTTTAGTGCATGTTCCCGACAAGGTCTGAGTATATCCAGTTGGGTCTCGAGTTTTTCTCTCTTGAGGAAAATCACTCTCGCACACCCAAGAAACTCTCGATGGAAGTAGAAAAGAAAAATGGTGGAGTAGAAGATTCTATTAACTTGTTGCTTGAGCAAGATCTCGTGCGATAGAGAGACGAAATGATGGAGAAGTTTTCACACATTCTTCAATTCCTGCCAATAGAAACAGACACATATTCATCAAGATACCATTTTGGAGGAACCTCTCCCTTCAAGGTACAAGTTAATTTTTATATTCCCATATTTGAAGGTCAAATAGATGTAGATGCCCTAGAAAAATGGTTAAATCTATTAGAAGGTTATTTCTCTTTTCAAAAAAAAATCGACATGGAAAAGATCATCTTAGCACTCCTCAAGGCTCTCCCCCATGTCAAACATTGGTGGGAAACTTACTAGGAGAAAATTTCCATAGAAGAATCTGGAATCTATGGGGCCGAGCCCACTTGGTATATTTTTGTGGATGCGGTCAAAGAATAGTATTATCCTGTTGATAAATATGAAGACCAATACATGAGATGGACCACACTACGACAAGAGAAGAGCCAAAGAGTGTCAAAGTTCACAAATGCTTTCCATACCTTGCGCACCAAGTTGGGTATCAAGGACTCTGAGCGATATATAGTTTTGAAATATCGTGGGGCTCTGCATAGGTACATCCAAACCGAAATGGATTTCCTAAACATCTCATCATTGGGAGCTTCCTATCGATATGGTGTCAAAATCAAGCATAAATTTAGGCACCAGAACAAATGGGAATTCGGGTCTATAAATATGAAACAACCAAAGCACGGTAAAGAAAGACCTAACCAACAACCCTTAGACAACCATTCCAAGAAACAAGGCAAAAAGGGTAAACAAAAGATGAAGAATGACACTAGGAAGTGGTGTGACTTCCAAAAAATCCCCTGGTACAACACCGATGGATGTCTATAAAAATAGTCATTGGTGGTTGTTGGTTACTATTCTATTATGTCTGAGTTTATTGACCCAGGGTTCATGTCTTTTCGGGTTTCCAACAAAGCCTCTAAAACTATCAACACTCCTGGTAGAATACAAGGCAACACAACACACAGAATTCACTGTGCAGTCTCACATGAGATAACTTTAATGGGTGGTTGCAATACTCAAGTGTTTACAACCTAGGAATGACTATGAGATAGAAGAATGTATGTTGAATCATTTTTAAATCTTGTAACCATAATGTACTGTCATTTACGCATAAATAGGAAATATAACAACTCATTCATTCAGTACATCAATATTCACTTTAAAGCAATAAAGGCACACATGAATTCAAGCTCATAACACATATGTTACCATGGTTCACCCCTCCTGGGCTACATCCATAAAGATCTGGCTCTTGGCTCTTTTATTATAGTCATTTTTTCTCTACAACATCGCGCACATTACAATTCTCCTCAGTCGGGTAAGATCTATATGAGGCGGACTAGATCACACCAAGATCCTCAGCCTGCGATCCAACCCTCAAGAACTACCCTCCCAGTCCTCTCTAGCTCAACATCTTACAAAATTAGGTCACACAACAAAATATTACATAATGCATCGACTCACACATCACTAACTAAACTTGAGAATACTTTGAACCCCCCCACAAACCCCCTATGATACCTAAGTATCTATATTTTTACGTTTTCTGACTCTTCAACCGTTACAATCCATTGCCAAAACCATAACCCTACCATCGTTAGGTCTTCTCCGCATGCGCATGTGTTTTTCTTCCTTCCAGCTGTCACTTTCCTCGTGCATGATTTATTTCCAAACACTAACATGTGGCTCATCCCAAGCTAGCTAACACAATTCTTCGATCTCCCTGGTGACTGTTTGGAACTTTTCGTTGAGCTCTACTGCCTGTGTTTGTGCCTACATAGTCTTCTCCTTGGGCATGTCCACTATCTGGAATGTAATTTCATCACTGATCCATTCCATGCACTTTTCCTGGATCTATGCTATATGTGTCTTGTCTTCCTATGCATGTTCCATGACTTCTACTACCTTCTCTTGAAACGGTTCCATTTGAGTCTGACTCTCCTTCTTTTGTGTTTGCACGTTAGTGAGTTCTGCCTACAGTTTCTTCATGCCCTGCACCCCTTTGATGCGCTCTGTGATGGACATTGTCTTCTTCCACTGCTTGAGGTCCTGGATAGTTGCACTTATCATTTCTTCTTCCTTATCCCACTTCTGGACTTTCTGATCCTCCTCTAGCTTTGTCCAAAGCTGTGATACATTCTCGAACAAGTCAGTTTCTTTGCTAACCTGTCACTATATCTCCTACAGCTGCATCATTGCCTCCTACTTCCTTTGCTCCTTGACTGCTGGTGGATTGGTGGGTGTGATCTGCTATTGGAGACTCTCGATATCCTTCTGATATTGATTGATTTCTTGCACAATCTGATCAATATTTTCTACTGTTGTGATTTCATCAGTCTGTGTGGTCTTCAAAATCTTCTCATATGTTCCTATAACTTTCTACTCCAATCCATTCATGTTCTCCCTTTACTCTTGAGTTTTGAGCTTATCCTACTCATAGATTATTTCCATCACATCTTGCTTCTCTGTTTCCTACTGTAATCCTGCTAAGTCTGTGCATGCCCGAGACTATACCTCATGGTTTACTCTAACCTGCAACTTGTGTAGAGCCCTAGATGGTATCCGCGGAAATACCAGTTGGATTTGGCTTAAGTCCTTCAGGGGTGTCTGCCCCACGATATCATCCATGAACAACTTACTGGGTGTAATGTGGAATGTTGCGTTCAGCTGCAATATGGTATGGACTAGATATCACTCTCCTTCTTCCAATATTTCCTCTGTTTGTGGTGCTGATGGCCCTATTCCCATGTTGCTTCCTATTGTCTGTACTTTCCTGATTTTCTTGAGGAACTGCCACATGTCTACCAACTCCTATTGAATCATGTCCCTATGGTACGCACAATTGTTAAAATCCTCGGCTAGACAATCCTGAACCATTCAGGCTATCATTTATCCATCATCCTCCATGATCATAAATTATGGAGGTGTTCTTTGCACCTTCATTTTCTTGTGTGCTCCTCCTATCTGCGTGGATGGCCTCTTATTCCCACCTGGTTCCTATGAGGTTGGATTTGGTGCGGTCCCCTGTGCTGCCTCAGACTGTTTTTTCTATGCTTGAGTTGGATGCGTAGTGTTCTTTGTCCCCTTCTGGGTCCCTATCTCAGCTGCCCCGTCATCTATTTTCTTTGTCTTTGTCTCGCCCTTCCTCCGTTTCTTGGGTACTGGGATATCTTGAGGTTGTGTTTCTCCCTGCGCTGCCTCTTCCTACGTTGTCCTTTCCGAAAAGTCTTGGATGAGGACAGGAATATGCCATTCATCTTCCCAGTCTTTGATCACCATGTCTATGTTTCCCTCTATGATATAGTAGCACATTTGTATCCACTGCTTATCGGGGTCCTTACGCATCTGTATCCACATTGCATGTCATGTGGCCTTGAAGTTGGCGATGTCCTGAAATTGTGCGACAACCTCTGGTGTTAGTCTCCACATGTTGTTGATGGCCTCCTTCAAATCATGTAGGTATCCTTCAAATATGGACCTATTCATCCTTTTGTGCCTAGCATCCGACGTGGCTTTCAACAATATATATCTCGCTCCCTAGTTCATTTTTTGTTTGGTACCGAAAGTTACATACCTTGGTTCCCTCCATCCCATAAAGGCTATTAGTGTGATTAGCCATGAGTAGTGAAACTTTGTTCCTAGGTCCTATGCATCCTTGCAGTCATCTAGAAACAAGTTCAAGAGATAGGGTTTCCAACTCATTGTGGTGCCCTCGATGCATTGAGCTGCAATTGTGACAACCCCAGCCGAAACTTCCTCCCTGCGGCATTTTATTAGCATCTTACAGGCTAAGATTCTTGCGCCCATTTGTGTTGCAACATCATTGGTTTGTTTGATGATGATTCCTCTTGTTCCCCTATCAGTACCATACTTATTATTCATCTCTTTCGTTAGTGCTTTCTCCTTGGCTTTGGCATCTAGAAACTGTGTGGGATCCATGCCCCAGAATGGCAATCTTGTTATGTTAGCAATAATCTCTACGTCTATCGAGATGATCTTGTCCAACCATATGTCCCCACCATGTGTAATAGATAACAGTTGTTTGATGCACCCGCTTGCGTATTGAACACTACCAAAATGTGGTAGATCCAATAGACCTAAAATTCATGTTTTCTCCAACCCTGTTGCCCATCGAAGTGGCTAATAAATCGGCTCCTCAAATGGATTTATGCCCACTGTCTCCATGTATACTCTCTTTGGAAATTCTGGAAATTTGTTTGTGTCTGCTACATCATGGTTTGAGTATTTTATCTTGTCAATCTTCCCTAGAAATCCTAATTCCACTCATACCCCATTTGGTATGCATGGTATAATGAGGGATATGACAAGTTGCTTGCGAGGTGACCTAGGTACTTGTTTCTTGTATTTCTTTGGTGGTGGTGGCTGGCTCGAGGTTCCAGCAGCTTCCGGTTATGTTTCAGAATACCATTCTGACCAACCTGTGACATCCTCCACTATTCTTTCCAATGGGTAGTCTAACATGGTGGTTTGAGACTCGTCTGGAACGATTGTCGCATCCTGATTCATCGTCATTCCATTGACTCTCAGATTGCTTCGATGTTCTCTAGTTGTGCCTCCTTCAAGGTTTATGGGTCTCAGTTATAATGCTCCTATACCTCTGTCGGTCTATCTATATTCGTTCCCTCCTATGTTGGTTGTTGGGTTTCTTCCACTACAGGTGTGGGGTTCACTGGTGTTGTTTCTGGGGATGGGATTTCATCAATATTGATGATCTCCGATGACTATTGTTCACCTTCTTCCAAGTGTACCCATGACCTGGTTCTGACTCTGGCTTGTCTGGCACTCTGGCTTGCTTCTTCTTGCTTTGGTGGTGCCATGGTAGTGAATGTCAAACTTTTGTTGAGTTTGAATGGTTTTTGTGACCTCTGTGAAATCCACTCTGTGCTCCTTAACCTCTATCGCTCTCTGTCTGTTCTCTTTTCGCAAATAGGCTCTTTGCTCCCGCGTCTGTGTGTTGTATGGGCATCCCATGAAGCTTGTCAAGGATGCTTCCTTAATTGTGGTTTCAATGCACCTCTAGTTCTTTTGTACTTTCCATTACTCTGCCTTTCCATCTCGCGATTAATGTGGCGTCCCATCGGTCCTTTCTATCCTTTAATTCTTCCTAACTCCATATTTTTGTACTTATTTTTTCATCTTTCCATTTCCCGCTTGTTTCCTTTTCGACCTAGACGTTAACCTTATCCTCATCGGGTTTGTGTTCCTAATTATGTGTGCTCTTTCTTCTTTCGTTGGGTTTAATATATATATATATATATTTACTACGCGGTGAGTGGTCAACTATCCTTGTACATCTTAAGTCGGCTCCCATTGATCATCCCTCTGAGTTCTCTGCCTGATAATTCTCTCAACTATATAGCGCCTCCATTTGTGACATATTTTACTTTGTACGGTTCTAGCCAATGCATTTTTAGCTTTCCTGGGTGCTAAAATGATTTGTTGTCATACATTAATACTAGATCTCCTTCCTTAAAAGTTTTCTTCTTGATGTATCTATCATGCCAAGCTTTTTCCCTTACTTTCTGAACTTGTTGGTGAAATCCTGCTAAGATCCGGTCTTCCTCCATGGTCATTAACTGATTCAATCTCTCTTGTACTGCGCCTCATTCTGTCATCTCTGTAATTTCTGCCATGCACAAACTTGGTAATAGAAATTCTAATGGCACTACTGCTTCTTGGCCATATACCAATTTAAATGATGGTGTTCCGAATATGCATTTCTTTATGTTCATTTATATCTGGCACTGCCTACATATTTCTAACATCAGGCATAAGACTTCTACATGGTCTTTCAACAAACTGTAGACTGTCCAATCTTCCAGGTATACTTTGAGAAACTGGTGGATGAATTCCTTAAACGCGGATATGAATACTCTGGAAAATATTGTTGGTGCATTCTTCAATCCAAACGGCATGACTGTGTACTGGTAGGATTCCCATTCTGTCGCAAACGTGGTCTTTTATTTGTCTTCTTGTGCTATCTTGATCTGATGTTAGCCTGAGAATCCATCAGTAAATGAGTAAGCTTTGTGTCCCCCTATGTTCTCTAACACTTCATCCATGAAAGGTGTAGGGAACGGGTCATGTAGGCATGCATCGTTCAACTTCCTCAAGTCAACGCATATCCTTATCCCTCCTTGTTTCTTATCCTGTAATACCATCAAGCTTATCCATTCTAATTCTTTGACCGGTTCTATGATTCTTAATTCGAGCATCATGTCGATCTTAGCTTTGAATTTCTTCTTATATATTAGGTTCAGTCTATATGGTTGTTGTCTGATTGATATCGCTTCAGGTTTGAGTGGTATCTTCATTTCTCCTAGCTCTCCTTCTATACCCTTCATCTCTGTAATGTTGTGGGAAACAAGTCATTGTACTCACGCAGTAACTCTTTTATTCTTTCTACTGTTTTCTCATCCCAGTAATCTCCAATGCTGGTCATTTTGGGATGCTTAACTATCCCAATGTTGACTTTATTTACCTTGATCGGCGTGGAAATGAATTTTTATTATATAGGTGGTCCCTCCACTTCTCTTTTGCCTTCTGCTTCATCGATTTGAATATCACGCAGATCATCTTCATCTGGTGCTTTCTCTTGCACATGATAACATGAAAAAAGTTCTTTGACTATCTTCTTGTTCCGTTGTTGTTCTTCTGTGATAAGTGCTACTTCTGGTTCTTTGATGAATATCACTCCTCTTATATGTTTAAGAGATTCATCTATGTTGGGGTTCTCATGCTTGAATGAGAAAGTGACTGTAAAGTTTTGTTGCAATGTGGTCCAGGTTGTAGTTCCTTTGTGTAATTCCTGGTCTGCATACTAGTTCGTTGGTATGCCCTCTAGAGTGTGTATAAAATGATGAAGCCATTCCTCTGGGGGTGTCATTTTCCACAACGTTCTGCACTCCTCCAAGTGTTCTGCTAGTGCCCCTTGTCCATCATACTTCTGCTACTTGTTGTTTTTCTATTCTACGCCAAACCTTAAGCGCAATAACCACTTACATTGGTACCAATCTGTGATTATCAGTTTGTGTGCACCCCACCACATTGTAGGTATGGCCTTGAGTGCTATATCAAGTGCTAAAAGTCTTTGATTCTCTAAAACTTCATCTTCATACTGTGCCAAGAATGTTTCCAAATCATTTATTTCGTGGAAACTGGGTGGTTCCCTTATCTCTGTGCCTATCCATCTTACTGCACAGTCTATTCTTGCACATATTCTCATGGATACTTCGTGTAGCCTTTGTTGTTAGTTCTCTAAACTGGTATCTGAGTTTGTTGCACATGAAGTAATGCTCCGCCAACTGAGTATCCCATCTGCAGTTGGGTTCACATTAGGGATGATTTTAAGGATGGAAATTTATTTTAAAATGTAGAAACCTTAGCGAATCTTCCTAATCATTCATATACCAACTATAAATGTTTGGATATATTTTTGTAAAAATATTTAAATTTATAAGGATTTTATATATTTTGCATAAGATTTTGGTGATTTTTGAGGTAAAATAATTTTATCCTATAAAATTTGGGTGAATCATTTTTAGAATAGTGATTCATTTTTTGGGAAAAAACATGGAAAATTAGCCCATGAGCGAAATTTAGCCCCTAAAATCATCCATGGTTCACTTAATCCTCATCGCGTGCATTTTTTCTATACAACTGGTTGATTTCCTCTAAGTCTAGGCAAGTAGGTTCTACAAACCTCTCCCCTTCCGATGTATCTAATGGTAAGATGACCCTGTATTCTCCTGACTCAAATGTCATTTTTCTGGTCTTCAAGTTGACTATGGCCTGGTTGTCAAATGCCCAATCCAAACCAATCAACGTTGGCTAAGGTGTTGTGCCATCCACTATTTCAATGACTTCAAAATTTGCTTTAGTGCGCACTCCATCCAGGTCTACTGTCACTCCTTTCAGTCTACTGATTGGTAGGACTCTATGTTGGTTTTCTAGTTTCAGTTAAACATGTGAGTATCCTAATGTGGGCTCACCCATGCATTGCCATGTCTTCTTTGGTAATACATTAATTTCATATCCTAGATCCAGTATGATGTCTCCCATGTTGAAGTCTCCAATGTTTGCATTCAGTCTGAACTCTCTACTTGTTCTTCTCCTAGTATGTAGGTGATTGACTATCTTTTGTTCTAGTTTTCTTTCTGTCTCCATACTACATTTTTCTAATATGTTTTGGAGAATTTTCATAGATGATGGATCATTTAATACCTTTACACAAGATTGCAAAAAGCCTTTGATTTTAATTACTTGTCCCATGGGTTGCATTTCGTTGGTATGATCTAGTAGCGGAGGCATCTCGTACTCTGGTGCTTCCATTTTTCTACACATTTGAAGTCGATGCTATGTCTTCCTTATGAAATTATTTTTTGGCTTCCTTAAATATTTCCTTCTCTTTCTGTGTGTCGAATTATTTCCTTGGTTTGGCGTTCCTCTTCACCCATTGATTTTGTGTTGGTTCTTGTTGGCCTACGTCGTTTCCTATTTTAGCTCTTTCGTGAGTAACCATATTGATGTTCTGTCCCTCCTCCTGTTTAAGGATAAATTCGTTAGTGCGTACACAGACCAATCTCCCTAGATCCACCTGGATCTAGAACAAAACAAGACAGAATATATCGCTTTCCCTAGATCTAAAGTATTGAATGGACAAGAGAAAAGGATGATGCACTTACCTTGTGAAAGC
>JZKD02S1742260.1:209149-220534 GCA_000966675.3 Picea glauca
TCGAACCCCCTATGATACCTAAGTATCAATATTTTTACGTTTTCTCGCTCTTCAGTTGTTACAATCCATTACCAAAATGCTAACCCTATCGTTGTTTGGTATTCCCTACATGTGCATTTGATTTTCTTCCTTCCAGCTGTCGCTTTCCTCGTGCATGCTTTCTTTCCCAAAATCGCCTTGCTTTTCTGCTTTGCCCTGCTTCCAACAGTGGCCGAGGTCAAAGACATAGAGTGAAACACTGATTCAGAATATAATCTAGAAAATATTGAAAACAAGCAGATCATAAACGCAGACCCCACTTCCATTGTCATGACCACAACAATTCAACAAGAAGAATTAGTAGATCTTGAAGAGGGGGAGCACCTCTTCCATTCACATATGTGGGTGAATGGGACCCCATTGCATTTAATTGTTGATAATGACATCTAGAAGAACCTCATCTCGGCTAAGGCCATCAAATAGTTGGGGTTTTTGACAACACCACACCCACAACCATACAACATCGACTGGCTTGACCAGGGATGAGATCTCCATGTCAGCCAGCAATGTCGCCTGTCCTATGGCATCCCACCCTTCAAGGATGAGGTAGTGTGTGATGTTTCCCCACTTGATGTTTATGATGTGGTTTTGGGCCAACCATATATGTGGAGACGACATGTTTTTTATGAGTCTAGACCTCGTACTGTTATTATTACTCTAGGAGGTCATCTCTATTAGATACCAGAGGTAGTTCCGACTACTTCTCCACCAAAACAGTGTCACAAGGTAATCTCTCATACTACAAAATTCATCCTCTTCACAGTCTATTCAAAGGATGCACAAAACCCCGCTACAACCAATGCATCATCAACACCTTATATCCAGCAAAAACAAATTGTCAAAGAGAAAGAATATATTTTTTCTTCACCTTCAATGGTGCCTACACAATGCCCCACCCAAAGACAACAGGTTGGTGGAGCATATTCAACCCTGCCAACAACTGGTTTGTGACATTCTTCCATAGACCAAGAAACACAACTTCTACAACAAAACATGTAACTCACCAAGATTCATATTCATAACATGCTTTCCCCTCTTCCCTATGCACTTAATGCAATGGATACCTTTGCTTCCTAAGGGGGGAGGATTTATCCAAGTGGATATTGGTGGCCACCCACCTGTTCCAACTGGCTCCATTTTCCAGTTTTTAGTTCAACAAGTTCTTTTGTACTTCTTTGTAATTGTGGATTCTACAGTTCTAGGGCTGTCTAGAGCCCTACACATCTTCCAGGTGGATACTGGTGGCCTACCACCTAATCCAAATGGGTTATTTTGTATGTTTTCATGTCAGCACATCTTGTTGTACTTCCAAGGCCATTTTGGGGCCCTAAAAAGTATTATTTTGGATCACCACAGTAAAAATGTAGATGAAGTCAAATTTTGACATTGTAATGCATAGTTATTGAAAATACCTTTCCAATGGGCTATCATGCACCTAAAACATAGATTGTATGCAAAAGTTACAACCCTGGGAAGTTAATGTACTAACTCACCCACAAGGGGACTACATGACTTTTGACGTTTTTGGATGTCTAGGGTTTTGGCATTCCTATTTAACATTAAAAGGCCTTTAGAGCCTCATTGCAATCATCTTCTGGTGAATGAGTGTAGCCATCACATCTCTTCTCAGAGATGAGGCTACCACCATTCTATCAAGTCTTGCACTCTATATTGTTATAGTGTCTTTACAATTATTTCATATCAAGTATTGTTGTATTTCTCTGTTTATGTCAAGTTTCATGAGTATTTCATTGTGATTTCTCTTCTTTCATTTCATTCTGAACATAATCTAGATCAATCTCCAAATTATATAATAAAAAAATTCCTTCGACATGCACCTCTTTTGAATTTTTAAGCATTTTGATTGGCTATTAGTGTATGACATGGAATCTGTATTAGGGTTCAGGGGTGCATTTTATAGAGAAATTTCCCCTAATGGTAGGTTTGAGATTTATTGGTGCCACATATACTAAATTATTTCCCCCCAAGAAGTGAAAGAAAAAAGTTTGAAAGTGGGTCGTGCCTAGATTTTGTACCCTAGGATTCTGCTATCCCCAAAGAGAAATTTAGGTCTCCTCCCAAGATAAGGTAATCATCCTTCAAAAAGTATTTATTGAGCAGAGACTCCCATAAAGGTATTTGGTATAGGTAATGCCCATATACATTTATCATCATTATCTCTCTTCATAAGTCCTCCGAGAAGAGTTCCATACCCAAACCAAAGTCAAAACCCCGAGAATTTAGGATATACCCCCTGATCTTCCTTTTTGCATCTTCTCCTATAAACTTCATACTTTTAAAAACACTCTAGGAGTAAAATTATTGTTTCTTCACTTCCAAAATTTTGTTGGAGAAGAATAATGTCATTCGGATTTGATTCCGACTATCGATGGAGAGCCTAATTTTTTGAGGGGCTTCCCACACCCCGACAATTGAAAGAGAGAAACTTAATTAGGAATCCTCTTTCGAGGAATTCAATGCTCTAAGTTCCACAAATATGGATAGTTGTTTTCATGTTTCCATATCTATCAAGGCCCTATTTTACGCCTTCAAGAGATGAGAATTTCTTCCTCTCCCTTTTCCTCCTTGAGGAAGTGATGATTTTTTCCCTAATCCCTCCACCTTCCTATCAATGGCTCTAGACACAGGAATGTTTCTATTATGAAGCAGATAATAAACCACTTCCTCCTCTGAGTCCCTAGAGGATTCTGACTCTATCAAAACCTTATGAGGACTAGCAATCAATTTTCCCAAGGAAAGAGAGCAATGGCCTAGTGATGTATCAGACGACAAGAAAGAGGAAAAACCCCTATTGCCTGGGGAAGCATGAATTGTTTTGAGGGATACTAGCCAATCCTTTCCCAACAAAGATAATTCATTAGTCAAATGATTAATAAATGAAGGAGGAGAGAAATACATACCCATATGAGACGAGATACCATGAAGGAAAGCTTGAGGCTTCAACCGCACTAATCATGGTTGTTCTGACATTTCACTTGTAGATGGATATCCTGTTGAACGTGAAAGGGAATTCCATTTGTTTCTTTCATGTATTTCAAACCGTGTTATAGAACTTTCGAGAGCTTACTCCGCTCTACCCTGATTTTCTAAAGGGGAAGAGATGTCATTATCTTCCTGAGTCACCCCTCTCTTTTTTTGTGTCCATCTCCGACTCCCTCCACCTTGGACATTCAAAGGAAATGGGTATTGGCTTGCATTATGACCATGCACATGACATTGATGACACCGAAATGATATACCCTCGTAATCCAATTTTTGGAGATAGTGCTTATCTTCCTAGACAAAATCCATTTCTTCTGCTATCCATTTTCTTATATTTAGTAATACCAAAATCTAGGCCATATACATCTTCTCTGTTGTGGAAAAAGACATGTCTGCATCCATAAAAGTTCCCAATACATTTTTCATCTCCTTGAAACTCTATTTGGTCCAAAATTCTATAGGTAGCTCGGGTAGATGAACCCAAATTGGAACGACATCCATTTTTTGTTTATTGGCATCAAACATCGGGGGGCATTCTTTCAACTAAACCAACATGGATTAAATTCTCCATGATGCCTTCAAAACCCAATATGCATCATCTGACTTTACAAATTTTAAAAGAAACCAACCCTTCACAAGGGTTTTTACCTTATGGAGTGGTGAAATGTTTTATGACCAAGAGATATTGACACAATATTTTAGGGTTTTGAGGCCAAAAGCCTACCTCTTTCCCTTCCAAAAACCATTGTAGATGCCATATCCACTACCTATGGAATCAAAATATATTTCCCCTGTACCAATTTTATTACTTGTCCATTTATCTTTATATAGTTATTCTTTCTGCATTTTTCCGGTGAATGAGGGCCATCAACAACTAGGGATTTTTTCCNTTTCATGTCTTGGTGTCTCTTCCAATAAAGAGTTTACGAAGTTGGTCAAATATTTCAAAACACCATTATTGTTGGCATGAGAAGGAATGTTTCCAACAGGTACAATGATCATCGACCTCTCTTGTGGCCCCTCACCAAACTCTAAGGAGGGAAAAAAAAAACAACCATTGAACCTATTACCTGAATGAGACAAGGGATTTAAATCCATCGATCCAAAAATAGTAAAGGATTCTCCCAAATTTGTTCTCGAGAAAAGAAGATACTGTGACCATTCCATGGGGGGGACTCCGAGGATGGAGAAAATGGGAGTCTCCAAAGTTTTTTTGAAAGAGGGTCCTGGGGGGTGACCCAAAAAACTTAACCTATCCCCAAACCAAAATTCGAAGGAAAACCTAGAGAGGGAAATTTGTGTGTTACCTGAGAAAATTTTTCTCCAAGAATTTCCCTCGAAGCAAGTGGATCGACATCCTCCATTCGATCTCCCATCTATGTAGAAACAGAAAATAACCCCAAGTCCAAAGAAGCCATGGAACCAGCTGGAGTTGTCTAGATCATATTGTTTTCAAATGGATCCAGTGAATAATCCACCAAGTCTATATCCTCATCCATAAGATATAACAGGTCCAATTACCATGTGGAAAAACCATGATAAATCACAGGATTATAACCTAAATTACTAATTCGAAGAGACCAACAAAAATTACCCCAGGTGGTCAGTGGTTAGGGTTTCTACAGACCGCCATCCTTCCAAGAGATAACTACTCATTGTGCATATGTGACATGTTATGTGTCACAATTACCAATTATCGGCTAGGGGAGGGGGGGAAATTATTATTATTATTATGTTGTTGTTGTTTTTATTTTATTTTATTTATTTTTATTTATTAATTTAATTTAATTTTTATTTTCACTTTCTAATTTTTATTGGTTACTAGTTTCACTAAGGTAGGGGGGGTTATTTTTATTTTAGTAATTTTTATCATTTTTTATTTTTTTATTTTATTATTTCCGAGTTTTACGGGAATTGGGGCAATATTTTAATATTTTATTATTTTTTATTTTCACATTAATGGGGGTAATTAGATTAGTTTAATTTTAATTTTCTTTAATTCTCACGTAGATTAGGGGAAATTTTGTTAATTTTTTAAATAATTTTAATTAATATAGATTAATGTAAATAGTTTTGTTATTATTATTTCCCTATTTTTATGAGGGAAATTAGATAAAATTATACTACAAGCCACAGGTCCTATGCCCATCTAGGTTCTTATTGAAACTATCTATAGGGTATAAAACCATTTAAATCACTAAGTGTTGAACTTTCTTATGCATGTGGGATTGTTGTTTGCAGGTTCAGGATTAACGAACCAGATTCACCCACAAGTATGATTGATGGTTGTTGAGCGACGTTTTTCAAATGAGCATAACTTGGGTTGTAGGTTTCATAATTGATCCCATGATACCTCATTGGAAATGTATCAGAAAAATGAATGTAGTGGCAAAAGTCTCTAGGCTCGTTGAACCCCTTTTGTTCTCTTTCTCCCTCCCTTATTCTATTTTCCCACCTCTTTTAATACTCTTTCTTTCCCCCTTTTATATTTTCCCTTTTCCCGTTTTCTCTTTATCCCTTCTTCTTCCCTTTCTTAGAAATATTATACTTATTCAATTTTCACGTTTCCAGACCTTTGGAATCATGGAATATCACACTTATATTATCGTTCGTTCACCTATGTATAAGTCTTCCCAACACTTAGAATGATTTTGCATTTCATACTTTCATACTTTTGACCATGTGGAACTACGTGATGCATTTCCACTCTCTCCACTCTTCACCCGATAATTCTTGATACTTAGCCATTTCTTATCCTCAGACTTGCATATCTTCCTTTTCATACTAATCACCAACCCCGACTCTCCACCACAACCCGTCCCTTCACATTGTTCAATGTCACATTTATTGTTATCCCTACGAACGCAACTACCAAATTTATTATTGAAATGGTCGTTAATTAATGATGTTGTTACCGAGCCTAGTAATAGTTATTTTGAGTTAATGTTTCCGTAAAAAAAAAATCTAACTCAAGTTCATTTTACTATGAAAATTAATATTTCAAGAAAATATGGCGAGCTTCGTTGGGACAACCATGAGAAAATAATCATTCTATGGGGATACCTTGAACCTTTTTGGTAGGGCAGATCAGAATTATCATTGGTCCTGCTCCTACTGGTATTACTCAAAGTTGTTGGATAGAGAAAAAAACAAAGTATGGACCTCATGAATAGTTATCGCGGGATGTGTTCTAGAAGTATTTGATTGCAAGGACATCATCACCTGGTGCGTCGATAAGCTCATTCAAAAAATAAGATTCATCGCATTGCAGAACAACTCTCCTATCTCGTTGGCACCTTCAATATTTAGAGAAATGTTCAAATTTCCATAGTCAAACCTAGTCTGTAAAGGGGAAGAAGCTAGAATTTTCCTAAAAAGCAATGACAACATAATAGAGCTTCTTCAATAATATTTGCATGACCCTACAACAATGCCTGAAGACATATCAAGAATTCACGTAACTTCTTTAAAGAATCCCTATAAGAAAATTTCCTGGTTATTTACTCGAATTGCAGGCCAGGATTCTACAGAAACAATTCCTCGGCTCGCATTATACATATTGCATTTTGTAGTTCACAAAAATGCTATCTTTGAATCAGAGAAGATAATATCGAATGAAATCACTACACAACTGACTAATTTCAAGTATGATAAAAGTTTTTACATGTCATCTTATTTGATATTTTTTATTACATATTGTCATACTTTTGAGGACTTAAACATTGCTCGGAGAATTAAAATAAAGGTAGACCTTGTGACCATGTGGTACCAACCTCTATGGAGACAATGAGCCAACCATCATTTTTATGAGGTGTATTAAGATTTTGTGTCTAAATTAAATAAATTGTTATTTGGGGAAGACACTTCGCAGATATCATTGGAAGCAACAAATTTTCTAAAGGGAAGAGGAGTTCTGGAAAAAATGAAATATTATAATGTCATCGAGGTTTTCTGCTCTATTGAAAAACCTGTTTTCCTTCCCTATTTTATATCTAATAAGCTATTTATCATTGAAATAGCCTGATAATATAAATTATGGTTCCATACTTTATCCGAGAAAAGAAAAAAACAATTCATACCTCTCCCATGGAAAGTTGGTGAAATTATTCTGCGGGGAATTTCCATAATACATGAATATGATTCTTATTTTGAGAATTCCAACCTAAAATACACAGAGGAAATCAAGGGATTCAACCCGAACCACCTTTTTTATAATCATATTCTTTCATTTGGGCTCAACCCTGCACTTTTAAAATTATCCATTTGTAAAGAAGAAGAAAATGACAGTCACCATCCTAGTGATCAAGAAGCTGATAGAAATTCTGAGGATATAGAAACTGTCATAAGAACTGCAGAGAATCATAAAGAAAGAGGTAAACCATCAAATGATACAAATGTCTAATCACTGGTTGTCTCTAGGAGAAGTTCCTTTCCAAAGGAAAATCCTGAGCCAGGAACATCCCACATAATAAAAATGAAAAGAAATAATTCAAGAGATGATGAAGAAAGGAACCCTTCTGAAGGGAACCTGGAAAACCCCCATAAGCTAAATGTCAAAAGGAAAAGAACTAATTCACATCAGGAAGGGGATGAAGCACATGCTTAGGAAGATGATTTTCTATTGGATAACACGGATTTAGATGTAGATATTGAGAATATTAATTTCCCAGATGTAGAAGTATCAACTCGAGAAAATGTACATCCTGTCTCCGCACTCATGATCCAGGACGAGACATTTTATGATGAGGAAACATTTGTTGTACAAAATGAATCATTTGGTAAGGAATCTAAGAAATTAGTTTTTGAGATAACTACAAAGAGTAATAGCGAGAAGATATGGTCTACCATTGACACATGAGATATGTTACCTTAGAAATTATCATCCATTCATAGAGTTACAAAGGACGCACTTGATGTTTCAATCGCACACATGGAAGAAGAGAATGACCAGTCGAAAGAAATAATTAAATAATTTTAGGAAACCCTCATGCCTCCACCTATTATGGATTCTCTCGTTGTTATGATTCATCCTGGAAAGGATCTACAAGAAAATCCAGAATCAAGTTCGAGGTTCAAAGTAATTTCCAATTTAATCACGGCCACCCAACATTTTGTTGAACATAATAGTAAGAAAAGAATGTCATTAATTATAAAATTGTGGGATATGGAAAACTTTTTTTCTTCTCTTGGTTTAATAAATCAAAATACCAAAGAGTATTTAAACTCATATTTGAAAAACGATGAAGCGTTCTACACTAACGTAGTTGTGATGTTTACAACTAGAGTTTCAGAAATGATAGAGAAGACAAGAAAGAGAGAAAATCTACCTTCTTCGAACCAGATCAAACAATTGAAATCCTATTGGATGGAAATAATTAATGTGTTAAAAGTTCTGATAACTTAATTGGTTGACTTATCAATAAGGAAAAATGAAGCATATTTAAAAATCCTTGATTTGGATATCGTTGGAACTACCATTGAAGTCTCAGACACTAAATATCTTTCAAATTCTATGCTCATGACTGGACAACATTTCTAAGAAAAAATTGAAGAATTAATTGAAATGTTTGATAATACGATGGAGTTTACACACGATGACATTGACAGTTGGTTGGTTGAGTATACAAATAAAAATGAAGACATTTAAAATATATTACAAAATTTATCTATTGATCTTAGGGAAATTGAAAAGGAATTGTTTAATATTAAGATAAAACAAGATGTAATCATTGCTCCATTGAGGGACTTTATCCAAGAATGGTTGAATAACTCATTTGCCAAGATTTCTGAAATTCTAGCAGAGTTAGTTTTGACCGGTAAACAAATTGCAACCAACAAAAGTATAAAGGAAGAGACAACAAGAAAATGAAGAGAGAGAGATACCATCATAGTAAGTCCATGTTGATCACATGATTCTTTCTTTATCAATTTCATCCTGTTATTCTTTTTCTTTGAATAGAAAGGTATAATCAAGTTTTGATAACTTTCTTTGTCTTCTTTCCAGAATTTGTTGTTTAACATCCACCCACTTTCTTCATTCTATGTTCTATATTCTTGTATCTGTTTTCTTTTATGGTTTGTGGGAGACCTAATCCCAGTCCTTTGGTTAAATGCCTTTAAATTTCAAATCATTGTAACACACTTTATTATTTTTTGAGAAATCCCAAGAGAGCTATTTCGGGATCAGTTTTGACTGTGTTTTATAACTCTGAGTTGTAAGAGGATAAGCGACTTCAATCTCAGATTCAATAAATTTTTGAATAATATTCTTGAAGATAAAAGGCCTAATGATCTAGTGATACTTGGTTGTTATAAAAATGTCATGCCACCAAATGTGAAATTTTCTATCAGATCCTTCCAAATGGATACCCTAGAGGAAGAAATGATTAAAGCTACATAAATGGAGGAAATCATGATTGAAATGGGTGATAACCCTGATATTATTCTCGAGAAACTACAAAATCATATGGGTAATCTAAATATTAGTGATAAAGGAGCATCTAGTTCAAAAAGGAATGAAGAGAAAAGGCTGCGACCAAATGAAAATCATGCCATTGGTAGAGGATTTTTTAAAGGAACTATACCAGATGTAAAAACATACCCTGTTGCAACCCGGGAGACTAAGCAAAGGATTGATATTGCAAAGATGAATAGAACCATTAGACAAATGAAAAACAAAATAACGATATTAAGAAGGAATGATAATTGTATGCCTAATCCAAGGATGTTGATCCAAGAAAAAAGAAGGAACCCTCCTCAGGAGTAAAGTGTGAGGTTTGAAAATGTCGATAATCAACAAATGCAGAGGGTCCCCACACAACCAATTCTAAATGCAGTGGTTCTTGATGAACCATACAATGAACAAATAGCCGAAACAAAAATTGATTATTTACCAGAAGAAAATTTTGAACCTATACAGATGGATGGATGTGATACATCCATGTATATAGTAGAATAAGGAGAAGATGATCCTGAATCACAAGAAAATGTTTCCTAAACATGGGCATTTGTAAATAAGTCCAAGAGTAAAGATAATTATGAAACAAATAAAGAAAAAAACAAAGAAAAAGATAAAGAAAAAGAGAATGAGAAAGAGAGCAACAAAAATGTGATAAGAAACATTGGAGCTAAGAAGAAACATCAAATTTCAAACCCCCTCTAGATGATATATAATGTTGTTGATGATATGAGTAAGTTGAGGATTACTTTACCTTTCACAGAAGTGGTAAATATTCCTCAACAGATCCAGCGGGAAGAATTGAAGCAGTTTTCGCAAGCCCGAAACAAAGTCAAAATACATCAACAATAAAGTTGAGAGGCAAAGTCCCACCCTTCTATATTTCGATAGAAAACCACGATGTTTCACTCCATAATTGTCTAGTTGATACTGGCTCGATAAACAATATCATCCCTTTGGTAGTAATGGAGGAGTTGGGTCTGAGCTACAATGGATATTATGAAACAAGCGGAATAATTTATGTGATTGATTCCAGACAGGTGCCAACTTATGGAGAAATTAAAGATTTCTATGACTAGATTACGACCACTCCTCATATTATTAAATTTTCCAATATTTTTGTGGTGGATCTTCCTCCTGCATACGGATTTGTCCTTAGAAGAGACTGGTCATTCATGGTTAGAGGCTATATAATGAATTATGGAAGTTGCATGATGTTTTTGGATAAATACGGAGCAATGATCAAGGTTCCTTGTGAACCTAGGAGACCATTTTCTTTAAAAAATAAAGACAATGAGCTAATGGAAGATTATATAGATGTTGGTATTAGAAACTATGCCATCCTGGATGTTGAACACATTGAGGATATATAAAATGAAGACGATCATTTTATGGGATACTAGAATATTTCATTCGATGGAGCTTGTTCAAGCTCAGGGAGAGGAGTTGGAATTGTTCTTAAAAGCCCTAAAAAAATTGTACACCCACATGATATCAGACTCGATTTTTCTTGCACAAATAATGAAGTGGAGTATGAGGCTTTGATTCAAGGAATGATCCTTGCACAAGAAAGGAAGATCTAACATTTGATCATGACTGGCGACTCTAAATTGGCAATAAATCAAGTCACTCAAAAATATAAGATTAAGAAGGAAATTCTTAAATTATATTTCAAAAGAGTAAATGAATTGATGGAGGCCTTTTGTTCTTTTAATATTTATTTCATTCCAAGGGATAAAAATCAGAAGGTATATTCATTAGCATTGGTGGCTTCGCTATCAAATCTAGATGATATCTAGAGTGAAACATATTTTCAGGTAAAAAGAGTATTTCGACCTTCGATACCTCATAACAAGGAGTATCTTCAAGTATTTGAAAATGATGAA
>JZKD02S1742260.1:223166-242547 GCA_000966675.3 Picea glauca
AGTTGATGAGTTGGCACATACATGAGGTGTATAGTTGATGATGTTGGTACATATTGATGAGTAGTTGAAACATGATTGGTACATACTTGGTACATGGTTGGATGCACTTGTTTATTGTACAAATTGATTACATGTTGTTTGGTACAGGTTAGTGCATGGTTGATGCACTTGTTTATGGTGCAGGTTGATTACAGGTTGAGGTACGGGTTGATGCATGGTTCATATTTATTGGTACGGGTTTACAGTGGTATATCTCACAGTGATAGTGTGACAGTGGTTCCATCATTCTACTTCTACTTCAGGGCGGTTGGACGGGGCAAGGACAAGTGGTTGTAGCCGGAGAACATAAGGGGTTGTAGCCTCCTTCTGGTTGTAGCCAAAGAATTTAGGAGTTGGAGATTCCTTCAGGTTGTAGCTGGAGAAAATAGGGGGTTGGAGCCTCCTTCCAGTTGCAGCTAGAAAACAAAGGAATTTGGTGCTTCCAATGAATGTAATTCTTCAAGACATATAAGAAAAAACATTATGTGGTTTTCTCCTGCTTTGGGTTTCCACGTAAAACATTGGTGTATTGTGTATGTGTATGATTGTTCATTTGTTCATTTCTCATTATTGGATGATAATTCTACATTGACATAACACTTGGATTATTTGGTTAAAAAGGATTACATTTCTCTATTACTGATTCACCCCCCTCTCAGTAATCCAACAATTGGTATCAGAGAAGGTTCCTTCAGAAATCAGTTTAACCACTGAAAGGTAGATCATGGAGAGAAACAACTTGTATAAATATGGAATACCACAGTTTGATGGACATAAGTATGTTTTTTGGAGCATAAGGATGAAGACATATATACAGGCACAGGGATTTGAAATTTGGAAATCAATTGTAGATGGATACACAGCACCAGCAGTTCCACCAACAAATGACAAAGTAGTAAAACTTGGTCAGAATAATTCCAAAGCCACAAATGCACTTCTGAATGGTCTCAGTGAAACAATATTCACCAAAGTTGCACATTGTAAATCTGCAAAAGATATTTGGGACAAGCTTCAAAATATTTATGAAGGAGATACAAAAGTCAAAGCAACAAATCTTCAAACTTACAGGGGTCAGTTCAAACAACTAAAAATGAAGGGATATGAGAATATTGCAGCCTACTTCTTACGAGTCGATGAAATAGTGAATGCAATCATATGATTGGGAGAAGAAATAGAAGAATCTATAATTGTTCAAAAGGTACTAAGATCTCTTCCTATGAGATTTAACCCTAATATATCAGCACTAGAAGAAAGATTGGATCTAAAATAAATAAGCATGGATGAAGTGCATGGAATATTCACAAGATATGAAATGAGAACTGAACAGGAAAATCCATATGTAAAAGAAGTAGCCTTCAAAGCATCCAAAAGCTCAAAGCAAAAGAAAGAGAAACAAGAAGAATATAGCAGTAGCAGTGACGTCTCAGAAGATGATGAAGAAGTGGCCAACTTCATCAAAAGACTGAACAAGGGAACCGATGGTAGGTATAGAGGTAATATTCCTTCAATTTGTTTTAATTGTGATGGTATTGGTCATTTTGCTAACAAATTTCCTCATAAGAAAAAGAGAAATGATGAAGGTTACTCAAAAGGTAAACGAACATATAAAGGAAAAAGAACTACAAAGAAAGTTTTCAAGAAAATCCTATGCACAGAAGAAGACATCTCATCATTAGATGAAGATGAAGTCAGTGACAGTGAGATAGGAAGAGTTCTATTCATGGCAGTAAAAGACTCTGACAAAGAAGACTCCGAAGAAGAATATGAAGAAGCCGAAGAAGAAGTCGAAGAAGAAATTGAAGAAGTAGAAGTTGACTTTCGAGAAGAATTAATGTGTACCATAGAAGTTATCAGAAGAGAAAAGAAGAAGAACAAGAAACTACAAGCAGAACTAGACAAGAAAGAAGACACTCAAGAATTAAAACAAATGATCACAAAATTGAAAGATCAAATAGAAGAATATAAAAGAATTGAAGAAGCACTCAAATAACAACTAGAAGAAAAGGACATGATCATCGGAAACTTAGAAGCAGAGATTGTAACATTAAGAAAGGATATTCAAAAGAAAAATATGCAGAATAGCTCAAAAGTTTTGGATGACATTAATAGCAGTCAAAAATCCCATTTTGACAAGATCAGTCTTGGATACAATCAGACAGAAAAGGGATCAAGCTCCAAAACAACAGAGCAAGAAACCTATCCAAAAATCTATTCAGAAACAATCAAAGGGGATAGGAAGATATAAAAAGAATATTACAAGGACACTCCTCCACCGAGAAGATTCATATTTCAGAATCAACAAATGACAGATAGGCCTCAAGAAGAAGAAAGATTCACAAAAGCACTCCCTTTCAGAAGATCCTCAAATCCCAGGTATCAAACTATATTTTTTGGTTTATGTTATGCATGTAATAATTTTGGACATAAATATGTGAATTGCAAAGCTAACAACATGAACAACAACAACTTTGAGAGTTATACACAAAGGGTTTATTTAAGAAGGCCTAGTGAAACACAGAGAAGAAATTACAATAGGTTTGAATCCTTGAGCAATGAAGTGGAATGTTACAAATTTGGGACATGTGGCCAAAGAGTGCATAATGGCAATCCCTCCTAAAGAACCTCAACAGAACAACAACAGTCACAAACAAGAACCACAGAAAATGACATGGATAAGAAAGCAAGATCAATATAGCAATGAAGAATGCACACTCATTCTACAAGCTAAGCAAAAGAAACGTGGTTGGTATGTTGATAGTGGGTGTTCAAAACACATGACAGGTGATATAGACAAGTTTCTTACATTACGAAAGGAAAGAGATGGATCAGTCTCCTTCGAAAATGATGATTCAGCCAAAATAATTGGAAAAGGCACAATCTGAATTGGGAACAAGAATGAAAAGGAAGAAAACGTTCTACTAGTAGAATATATGAAAAATAATCTTCTAAGTGTGATTCAAATGTGTGACCAAGTTCATAAAGTTACTTTCAATTCACAAAAGTGTGAGATAAAAAAATAAGGTTCAGGGAAATTGGTCGTTATAGTTGCAATAACTTCAAACAACATATATGTGTTAAGCGAAATTGGAAATGAAAAGTGTTTGATTTTAGCTTATGCATGCTCCAAAAATGTTAAAGTATATCATATGGACATAAAATCATCTTTTCTGAATGGGGAACTTGAAGAAGAAGTCTATATTGAACAACCAGAAGGATTTCAGTTGTCAGAGAACACAAATTATGTGTGTAAATTAAAAAAGGCCATGTATGGTCTAAAACAGGCTCCTAGAACATGGTACTCTAGACTGGATAAGTATATGCAGCAGGCAGGGTTCAGAAAAGGAAGTGCAGACAATAACCTCTACATCAAGGTAAGTCAAGGTACTATTTTATTAATTTAAGTTTATGTTGATGATATTATTTTTGGTAGTGATGATGACAGGTTAAGATAGAAATTTTCAAAAGATATGCAAAATGAATTTGAAATGTCGTTACTTGGAGAACTATCCTTCTTTCTAGGACTTCAGATACATCAAAGAAATCAAGGAATTTTTATTTCTCAAACCAAGTATATCAGATAAATGTTGAATAGGTTCAGAATGAAAGATTGCAAACCAATTATCACTCCCATGCAAACTAGTTGCAAGTTGAGAACAAATGATGATTTAAAGTCTACAAATCAGAGGCAATACATGTCAATGATCGGCAACCTACTATATGTGACAACATCCAAACTAGATGTAATGTAGGCAATTGGATAGGTGGCACAATTTCAAGCACACCAAAGGAATCACATGTATTAGCAATGAAGAGGATTTTCAGATATCTCAAAGGAACATAAGAGTTTGGATTATGGCATCCAAAAGGAAAGGATCTATCACTAATTGCCTACACAGATGCAGATTGGGCAGGTTGTATTGATGACTGATGAAGCACCAAATTAGCAGCGTTCTACTTGGGTGAGTGTTTAGTATCATGGATAAGTAAGAAACAATCATCAGTATATTTATCTACAGCCGAGGCAGAGTATATTGCAACAACATCATGTTGTACACATGTACTTTGGATGAAACAAACTCTGACAGATATATAGGTTGAGTATGATGAGCCCATTCCAATCTATTGTGATAATATAAGCACCATAAGTATCTCGAAGAACCCGATGATGCACTCCAAGATGAAGCACATTCCAATCAAGTATCACTTTCTATGGGAGCAGGGTGCAGAAAAGAACATCAGAGTTGAGTATGTGGGCACAAAAGAACAAGTGGCAGACATCTTTACACAACCACTTCCACGAGAATCCTTTGAATATCTTTGCCAAAGACTTGGAGTTATTTCCACTCCAAAATGAATGCTTTTTGAATTTTTTTGAATGATTATCTTATATTTCCTATATGTACACGAGGAAGCACCATAAGAGGATAGTTCAGCCAGGGGGAGCAGCCCTAGATCGAAAGATACCTTTGCCATTGATGACAAAGGGGGAGAGATTTATCATATGCAGAGGATAGAGGCATGGTTCCAGGGGGAGAATATTTATCATATGTAGAGAACAGAGACATGGTTCCAGGGGGAGCATGAGTGATATGATTTCAGTATTGCATCAGAGTGTTTCCATCAATGCCAAAGGGGGAGATTGTTGATTAAGGTTGGTTGTCATTGATGTCAACCCTTGAAGAAAGCCCCACAACACAAAGGTTTGGGTAATGGACCCAATATTGTTTGATGTAAATATGAATCATTATTGTATTGTCATGGTTGATAAGAAGTAAAGATGGATGAACTCCAAAGTGGTCCCCTTATGATGAAAGCCCTCACGGGAAGACACTTTGCAGAGTAAGAGAACCCATGATTAATTGTAGAATAATGAGATGAAGGATAGTGAATTTTTTAGGGAACCTATCCTATATGGATAGTTCTTTTCATTCCATTTTTGGTGGTATGCGGAACGTCACATAACTCCTCACGGTTAGAGAGTTATGACCATGTGAAGTTGGAGAACCCTGGTTTGGGTAATGGACCCAAGTTTGTTTGATGGATAACGGTATGAGTTTTTCTATATTTGAAGGTAATAATATTCTATATGGATAGTACATGTCATTCCATTTATGTTGGTATGTGTAACTTCACATAACTCCTCACGGTTTGAGATTTATGGCCTTACGAAGTTGGAGGACCCTCATATGTCATCTAGAAGCCCCAAAAGGTCAAATTAGTCAAAGTGGTTTAAGATATTTTAGAATGTAAATAATAAAGTGAAGTGATGAGTGTACTATAATTCAAAGTGAATACAAAATAAATTATTTAAATAATAAATTTAATGGAGAAATTAGAAGTGGGTTAACCCTAAAATAAGGAAAGTGGGCAAAGTGACCTAGAAGGTGTTTCCAAGGAAGCTACTTGGAGAGTATAAATAAGAGGCAAGGCTCTCTCATTTTAGAAAAACTTGAGAATATTGAATAACTATAGGGTTATGAGGTAACCAAAGGATACCTAATCTGAATTTCTAAGGAAAGTGAAGAAAAGAAGGTCGGAATTCAAGGAAGGATAAATTCTTTTGATGATGCTTTCTAAGGTATGTTTTTTTTAGGTCATATCACCAATTTTGCAATACCTGTTTTTCTAGAATGATTCAGACTGTGAAATTGACATTCCATTGAGGAAACATATCTAATTATCTGTGGTAAAAAATTCAGCTTGTGGGTCGTTGTATTTTGGGAGTTACACTCCATGGAAAATAGGGTTTGTGGCTAGTCCTGAAACTAGTCAAAAACAAGTGTTTCGGGTAAAAACGTCATAACTTATTCATAACAGATCCAAATTTAGTGAGACAAAATGTGTTGGTTATAGTATAGTCTATAGTATTGTTTGTAACAGTTTCAGATCAATTCAACAAACATTATGTGTGGGGCATTCTCTACAAGGTCGCTCTCTAGGATAAGCCAAAATTCAACAAGGTATGCCATTTTTACTATAACTCCTTTTCTGAGAGGTTCCAAGTAGTGAAACACGAAGGAATTGCATAAAACACACTGAATAAATTATGTATTAGTTTCATATCTTTATACATTACAGGTACAAATTTATGATTACTTCAAGTTAGGGTTTTTGACTAATCCAAAACTAGGCATGTGAGAATAAAGAAACGCTTGATGAAAATGCTAGTCTCTTGTTGTTAAAGTTAAGGAAGGTTTGCAGGAATGTGATCATATACACCAGGTCTATTACAAAGCTACAAATCATATTTGGATGATGAAATTTATGAGGGCTTTTGGTTGAGGTACATGTTGAGTACATGGTTGAGACAAGTAGTTGATGAGTTGGCACATACATGACGTGTATAGTTGATGATGTTGGTACATATTGATGAGTAGTTGACACATGATTGGTACATACTTGTTAAATGGTTGGATGCATTTGTTTATGGTACAGGTTGTTTACAGGTTGTTTGGTATAGGTTGGTGCATGGTTGATGCACTTTTTTATGGTACTGGTTGATTATAGGTTGAGGTACAGGTTGATGCATGGTTGATGCATGGTTTATATTTATTGGTACAGTTTTACAGCGGTATATCTCATAGTGATAGTGTGACAGTGATTCTGTCATTCTACTTCTACTTCAGGGTGGGTGGATGGGGCAAGGACAAGTGGTTGTAGCCACCTTCTGGTTGTAGTTGGAGAACATAGAGGGTTGTAGCCTACTTCAAGTTGTAGCCAGAGTATTGGGGAGTTGGAGCTTCCTTCAGGTTGTAGCCTGAGAAACTAGGGGGTTGGAGCCTCCTTCCATTTGTAGCTAGAAAACAAAGGAAGTTGGTGCTTCCAATGAATGTAATTCTTCAATACATATAATAAAAATCATTATGTGGTTTTCTCCCACTTTGGGTTTCCACGTAAAACATTGGTGTACTGTGTATGTGTATGATTGTTCATTTGTTCATTGCTCATTATTGGATGATAATTATACATTGACATAACACTTGGATTATTTGGTTAAAAAGGATTAAATTTCTCTATTATTGATTCGTCCCCCCTATCAATAATCCAACAGATGAGTCTACCAATAAGACACACATTCAAATTTTAAACAAAACTATTTATCATAATCAAAAGAATTGGCATTGGAAATTGAGATACGCTTTTTGGTCGAGCATAATGAATCTAAAATATAGTACTGAGATGTCTCTATATATGTTGGTTTACAGGAAGGAATAAAAAATGGAAATCAACCTTGAACTAAATGCCTTGACTTATGCCATTAACATAGAGGACGTTGAAGTTGTTACTCCTATGCATAAGATATTAAATCAATTATTGATATTGGAAGAAGAATGAAGTGAATCTTTTCAAAGAACATCTAAGAGGCAACAGAGTGTCAAAATATATTTTGATCAGAGCACAACAGTAAAAAAATTTCAAAAAGGTGAATGGGTGTTACTCTGGAAAAAATATAAGGAGAAACCAACAATGCACACAAAGTTTGAAGCACTCTGGATCGAGCCATAAATCCATTGAAGAAATATTTGGTTTCAATTCATATATTCTCAAAGACATAAAAGGGAAAATGTTAATGTTTCCTGTCAATGGGCGACACTTGAAAAAAAATTCGGCTGAAATTTTCTCTTCTCCTTGTACACATTTTTTCATTTATTTTTTACATCCTTACTGTTTCGACTCCATTTCCCAAAGGATAAAGCATCTAGTCATGAATATTATGGATTCTTGACAACCCGCAAGGGGTTATCATCCCACAGTTCAAGCCAATTGTTGAACCCCTTTTCTTCTTTTCCCACCTCCCTTATTCTATTTTCCTATCTCTTTTAATACCCTTTATTTCCCCCTTCTATACTTTCCCTTTTCCCATTTTCTCTTTATCCCTTCTTCTTCCCTTTCTTGGAACTACTATACTTAGTCAATTTTCACGTTCATGGAACTTTAGACTCACTGAATCTCGCACATACATTATTTTTCATTCATCTATGTATAATTCCGCCCAACACATAAAATGATTTTTCGTTTCAGACTTTCAGACCTACGGACCTACGTGATGCATTTCCACTCTCTCCACTCTTCTCCCAATAATTTCCAATACTTAGCCATTTCATACACTCGGACTCTCAGAATTGCGGACCTTCAGACTTGCATATTTTCCTTTTCATACTGATCACCAACCCTGACTCTCCACCACCACCTTTCCCTTCACATTGTTTGATGTCACATTTATTTTTATACCTATGGACTCAACTACCAAATTAATTGTTTAAATGGTCATTAATTAATGATGTTGTTACCAAGGCTAGTAATAGTTATTTTGAATTAATGTTTCTGTAAAAATAAAATATAACCCAAGTTCATTTTATTTTGAAAATTAATATTTCAAAAAAAATTGGTGAGCTTCATTGGGACAACCATGAGAAAAACGTCATTCTGTGGGGATACCCTGGACCTCTTTTCTAGGGAAGATCAGAGTTATCATTGGTACCTCTCCTACTGGTATTAATCGAAGTTTCTAGATAGAGAAAACAACAAACTATGGACCTTAGGAATAGTTCTCGCGGGATGTGTTCCAAAAGTCTTTGAGTGCAAGGACATCGTCACCTAGTGTGTTGATAAGTTCATTCAAAATAGAAGTCATTTCATTTTAGAACAACTCTCCTATCTTGTTGGCACCTTCAATATTTAGAGAAATGCTAAAATTTCCAAAGCCCAACCTTGTCTATAAAGGGGAAGAAACTAGAAACTTCCTAAAAAGCAAGAACAATGGAATAAAGCTTCAATAATATTTGCATGACCCTATGACAATGCCTAAAGACATGTCAAGAATTTAGGCAAGTTCTTTAAAGAATACCTATAAGGAAATTTTATGGTTATTTACTCGAATTGTTGGCCAGGATTCTTCAAAAACAATTCCTCTACTAGCATTATACATATTGGGTTTCTTGGTTCACGAAAATGTTATCTTCGAATGGGAGAAGATAATATCTAATGAAATCATTGCAAAACTGGCTAATTTCAATTACGATAAAAGGTTCGACATGTCATGTTATTTGATATTTTCTATCACATATTTTCATACTTTTTAGGGCTTAAACATTTCCCAGAGAATTAAAATAAAGGTAGACCCTGTGACCATGTGGTACCAAGCTCTATGGAGGCTGCAAGATGACCATCATTTTTATGAGGTGTATTCATATTTTGTATCTAAATTCAAGAAATTATTATTTGGGGAAGACACTTCATGGTTATAATTGGAAGAAACAACTTTTTTGAAGGGAAGAGGAGTTCTAGAAAAAATGGAAGATTATAATGTCATCAGGGTTTTCTACTCTGTTGAAAAACTTATTTTCCTTCCCTATTTTATATTTCATAAGCTATTTATCATTGAAATTTCTTGGAAATATAAATTTTGGTTCCATACTTTATCTGAGAAAAGGAAAAAGAAATTCATACCTCTCCCATGGAAAGTTGGTGAAATTCTTCTCCAAGGAATTTCCAAAATAGATTAATATGTTTCTTATTTCGAGAATTATGACCTAAAATTTGTAGAGGAAATCAAGGATTTCAACCCGAACCAATTTTTTTATAATCATCTACTTTCAGTTGGGCTCAACACTACACTTTTAAAATCAACCATTAGTAAAGAAGAATAAAATGGTAGTCACCATACCAGTGATCAAGAAGCTGACATAAATTTTGAGGATATAGAAACTGTCGTAAGCACTACAAATCATCATAAAGAAATAGGTTAACCCTCAAATGATAAAAATATCTAATCACTGAATGTCTCTAGGAGAAGTTCTTTTTCAAAGGAAAATCCTCATCCAGGAACATACCACATGAGAAAAATGCAGAGAAATAATTCAGGAGATGATGAAGAAAGGAACCCTCCTAAAGGGAACCTGGAAAACCCCCATAAGCTAAAGGTTAAAATAAAAATAACTAATTCACAACAGGAAAGGGATGAAGAACATGCCTAGGAATATGATTTTCTATTGGATAACCTGGATTTAGATGTAGATATTGAGAAAAATACTTTCGCAGATGTAGAAGTATCAGCTCGAGAAAATGTACAGCCTTCTCCGCACTCATGATCCAGGACGAGACATTTTATGATGAGGAAACATTTGCTGTAAAAAATGCATCCTTTGATAAGGAATATACGAAATTAGTTTTTGAAATAAATAAAAAGAGTAAGAGTGGGAAGCTCCGGTCTACCAATGATACATGGGATATGTTACCTTCAAAATTATCATCCATTCATAGAGTTATAGGGGACACACTTGATGTTTCAATTGCACACATGGAAGAAGAGAATGCATAGTTGAAAGAAATAATTAAAGAATTGGAGGCAAACCTCATGCCTCCACCTATTATGGCTTCTCCCGTTGCTATGATCCATCCTAGAAAGGGTCTATAACAAAACCTAGAATCAAGTTTGAGGATCAAAGGAATTTCCAGTTTAATCATGACCACTTGACATTTTGTTGAACAAAATATTAAGAAACTAATGTCATTAATTATATAAATGTGAGATATCGCAAAGAGTTTTTCTTCCTTTGGTTTAAGAATTCAAAATACCAAAGAGTATTTAAACTTATATTTGAAAAATGATTAAGGGTTCTACACTAACGGAGTTATGATGTTTACAACTAGAGTTTCAACAATGATAGAGAAGACAAGAAAGTGAGAAAATCTACCTTCCTTGAGTCGGATCAAATAATTGAAATCATGTTGGATGGAAATAATTAATGTGTTAAAAGGTCTGATAACTCAATTTGACTTATCAAGAAGGAAAAATGAAGCATATTTAAAAATTCTTGATTTGGATATCGCTGGAACTACCATTGAAGTCTCAGACCCTAAGTATCTTTCAAATTCTATTCTCATGACTTGACAACATTTCAAAGAACAAATTGAAGAATTAAAAAGGATATTGGCTGAAAAGTTTGATAATGTGATGGAGTTTACACACAATGACATTGACAGCTCGCTGGTCGAGTATACAAATAAAAATGAATACATTGAAAATATATCACAAAATTTATCTATTGATCTTATGGAAATTGAAAAGGAATTGTTTAATAGTAAGATAAAACAAGAGGTAATTGTTTCTCCATTAAGGGACTTTATCCAAGAATGGTTGAATAACTCAGTTGCCAAGATTTCTGAAATTCCACCGGAGATAGTTATGACCAGTAACCAAACTGCAACCAACAAAATTATAAAGGAAGCAACAACAATCAAATGTAGAGAGAGAGAGAGAGAGAGAGAGAGAGAGAGAGAGAGAGAGAGAGAGAGATACCATCATCGTAAGTCCATGTTGATCACATGCTTCTTTATTTATCATTTCTCATCAAGTTATTCTTCTTCTTTGAATAAAAAGGTATAACCAAATTCTGATAACTTTCTTTGTCTTCTTTCCAGAATATGTTGTTCGACAACCTCCCACTTTCTTCCTTCTATGCTCTATCTTTTTGTATATGTTTTCTTTTATGGTCCTTGGGAGACTTGATCCCAGTCCTTTGGACAAATGCCTTTAAATTTCAAAGCATTGTAACATAATTTATTATTTTTTGAGAAATCCCAAGAGAACTAATTTGGGATCAGTTTTGACTGTATTTATAACTCTAAGCTATGAGTATAATGTATTTGAAATTGATCCATCATAATCTTCTTTTGAGCTATACAACTATTTACTTTATAAAAGTTATCTTATGCGTCCTGACAATCTTCTTTTATTTTGATGTGATCAAAAATATTTATTTTCACTATGATGGATGTGAGGAAATTTTATTTATTTTCGGCAATGTGTGATGTGTGAGATTCCTGGTCCTTTCTCGGGAATTCTCTTAAAATAAATCTTTTATTTTTCATCATTTTAATATCTCCTTAAGCGTAAAATATTGGACCATTTTACGGTCCTATATTATTTCTTGATATTGAAATTATTAAGAATATCATAAGCCAAAGAGGAGTACCACCTCTGTAAAAATGTAGGAGGATTCATATCCTCGTGAGGTTTTCGTTTCGATCCTGATGGATTCAAGCGTCAACAAGGCCATATATGTGACATAAGACATAACAAAATGCATAAAATAGAAGACCATGTATTTGGGGGGAAAATTGGTCATGCAAACATCAAAAAACCATATTCAGGGCTATAGGCAATGAAATCAGGCCCAAGATGGCTCAATGGAAATATTTAAGAGAGAAAAATAGTATGGGATGACAAGTGTTGGAAAATTGGGAGCAAAAATTGGTTTAAAATGAGAAACACGGAAGAAACTTGAATTCAACTAAAGAACAAACTATGTAGACTTCAAACAATCATATCTCAAGCTACATGCATCAAAATAAAGAACATGATATCTCAATGGAAAGATGTGACAAAGGATAATAAGATCGGAAGATATTAATTAGGAAAAAAAGTAGAAATTCCCAGGAAAACTCAAGGAACAAAGCATGATGCCAACATGAAGAGATATTGATATTTGCATACAAATGTTACTTATGAATTGCCTAAGGGAGAAAATAACCACCCAAGAGACTCTTCAACTTCCATTTATAACTCTCTCATATTCATTTTTTTAAATGTAAAATGAATTAGGGGAAAATGAAATGAAGAACCATGAGAGATTAAGAGTCTCTCTTGTTTTATAAAATAGAGCTCGCTGAATGTAAGAGGGGACTTTTGCCCTTTGTAAATGAAAGATGGAACTATTACTATTGAGGGAATATCATAAATTTTTGGATTTGATGAATGTATATGAGACTATTCTTTGTGAATTTTTCTTCTTCTTGAATAGCATAGAATTCTATTGTATGAACTATTTCTTCACTCTGTTCTATATGCCCATGTTGTCACATGTTTCTTTATGAGTAGAAAAATAGTGTTATGAATGCATTGTACAACTAATTGTCTATGTATATGTAGCATTTTTGTTATCACTTATCATTAGCATAAATGAACTATTTATGGTTATGATGGTATTATCTTTAATTATACTCGTTCTTTAGGTTTGCTCCAGGGATAGGTTAGAAGTAATTAGATTAGTTTAGTTTTTTTTTTCAGTTAGATTAATCTTAGGATTAATTAGAACTCTTTGGGGAACATATTGCTTTCTTTAACCTTTTTATTATTTTACTTTTGAGTGGAAACAAGGCCCACATACTCATTGGAAAAGCTACACCAAATGACAGTAGGTCTGATTGGGCCCTGCCATCAGGATTTCTCTCTTGCTTGACATGACAATTGGACCCGTCAACAAAAATGACACTAGAAGGTGGGCCATATGACAATATCATCATGTGGATTCATTTTTGTTAATTGTTTTTTAATTTACTAATGGATCCATCGCATATCCCTTTATGGAGATGTTTTTCTGGTACTGTACCTCCCAAACCTCGTAGAAATATTTTACATTTCTTTTTGAAACTTAAATTTGATGTCGATGGTGAAACATTTGTATATAGACATGCTTTACAATTATGGAGATTTTTTAGTTCTCATAATATTACTGATGGTAGTGTCATTTGTAGGTTGTTCACCCTCACTTTTACCGGCTGGGTCAAGAGCTGGTGCAAGACTTTGTCGATTGCCTCTATTCACACATGGGAACAATTTATGCATGAATTTTTTCATGATTTTGAGAATTATGATTATGATAAATTTTGTGGATAAATTTTAGAGATTAGGAAGAACAAAGATGAATCTCTTGAAGATTTGGTTATCAAATTTACTCATATTTTCTATAGATTTCCTTTGGATGATAGGCCCTCTACCAATGATTTGATTTCTTGTTTATTTTATCTTACTAATGAAACATATGAGCCGATGAATGAAGAATCTAATTCATGTTTTTATGTTCATTTGCACAATGAATTGGATTTAAATCAAAATGTTGAAAATGTTAATGGTTTAGATGGACTTCATATGTCTAGATCATCCTTTACTATGGGGGATCTAGATTAGATAGATAATTATTTCTTGGAAGAAATATATGTATCTTCTTACCACTCCATTCTCCCTTTCTTTCCTTGTGACGAAAAAGAGATCTCTTGTGTTAAAAAAATGATTTTAGATTTTTTTGTAGTTGACCAAGAGGAGGGTTTTCCTGTTGATAACGGGACACTTTGGGTCACATCGATGGTTATGTCAAGTTCTCATTATCCTATCTCATATTTTCCATCACAATAAATGGAAGAGGAAACTATGGGGAAAGGAATAAATACTGATCATTTTGTTAATGAAGAAAATATGGACACTCATGACATCAATATTTCCTCACCCATGGATAAGTTGGAATTAGTGTCTTTTGATTTGGGTAGTTCTATTGCTATAAATTCTCCTAGCCTAACTGAGATGGATCAAGAATGTTTTTCTACTGCTGGTAGATTATTTAGTGAAACTTCTTGTTCTAAAATTTCTTGTGATGTGCTCCTCTCCTCTAACCATGAGTATGCTATGGAATATATTTCAGATTCCTTTATTTTGTAGGATAAATACTACCATGCTAATCTCTTCACTTCAAGAGGAGAAATTAATATACAAGACATACCACTTCTATCACAAAAATCCTTTTTTTTCTTGGAATATGAAGACCATGTTGAAGAATAATGTGTTGATTGTGAATCCATTCCTAGTATGAAGCCCATCGATTCACAATCAACCAATGATGTATTTAAGGAAGAGGAAGTATCATTGAGGGAGTCACCTGTTGAAAATGTTTTATGTTCAAGAGAAGCTTTTAATTCTCTTAATTCTTCCACTTCTTATTATTTGTATCATGATCTCTTAAATGATTTTGTTTTGCAAGAAGCCACCCATTGTTCTATTTAAATGAACTCAATAGGGTTGACCCCTTTTGAAGTAATTGATGGTGAGAATGTGTAAACATAATATAGAGACGATAAGGCCTTTTCCCTCAAACTTAGCACAACTATGCCTTATCGACCTTTTTCATGGCATGAAGTAACTATTGTAGCAAGTGTATATCAGACCATGTTTGCTTCTATTTCATCTTCAAGTTCGATTAGTAGAGAGCCTTATTCTTGTTCAAGTAGATCTTTAGTTAATATTGTTGATGCTAGTGGCTTCCACTATTGTCTTGAAGATTTTTCTTATACCATGGTGGGTACTAGTCCATGTATATCATTTGATTCCACTATTGTATCTCAATTATATGGTTGCTTGAAGTATGAGCCCCGAGAGGCTTGTTCAGAAAATAAGGCACTTTAGTCTACACTGATGGTTATGTAGGGCCCTCGTTCTCTTATTTTTTCTTTTGGAGTTAACAATTTTACTATCATAATGACACTCTCACTAAGTACACTTCACATCAATTTTATGCATGGTTCTCATTTGATATGCTACTTTCCATTGAACTCCCTGTATCAATTCTATGTTAGCCATGGTTTATTTTATGATAGCATTAAAGCATGGTTGGAAGAATCGTATTCCTCTAATGTTCCCATGAATTATCACAATGACATTTCTAATATGGTAGATAGATTTTTTCAAACTTTAATTCTTCGTACTTTTAGTCGATTTTTATTCCAAGTTTTGTCACTGATCTTTTGTTTTGATGAAAATATGTTTGGAAGATTGGGATTATACGAATGAATGCAATGGAATTATGACTTCACATAGATCATTTTTCAACCATTGTAGTGTAGAATAGAAGCAAGATAGAGTAGGCTAGTGCCTTTTCTTTGCATAGTATTAATTTCATTTTCTAGTTTTATATTTTTCCTTTTCTTTTATTTATTGTTGGATAAGAAATACATGAATTATCAACAAAGGTGGAAAGAAGTAGGAGGATTTCCTACTAATTTTTTTCCATGAATGGTTTTTGAATCTAATTTTGACTTGGAAAAAATTTAAAATTCATCTCATTCTCAAATTCTTCTATATGTTGGGTAGTTTTCTGCTCATTGATTTTATGCATGATCACCATGTCAAATCATTTTCAAGCATTGGGTCATCTCACAAGTGGGATATTTTAAATGAATACAATTCCATCCCTCTTGTGGTGAGAATAAACACTCATAATAGTTTCATATTCATATCTACATGATTCTGACTTGAAGACTTTCCTTGATTGGAATGTAACGACCCCGTTGTTATGACTATAAGTGACGCAAGCAAGTGCAATTTTTTTTTTTTTTTAGGAAGGAAGAAAATGATGACAACAGTTAAACCACACAACTTTACAATGAAAACAACGCACGCAGATCAGGAAACAAACAACAACGACTCAACCCACTAGCACATCATGCAACTGGGAGAAACATGTGATAATCAAAGACAGATAAAAATGACTACCCGCCCGACACAAGCAAGACAACACCTACAAGATAAAGGAAAACATCAACTACACGACACAATGACTTCGACAACTAGTAACTAGAAACCTCGACGACACGCAAACCAAACACATTGATGCATTACATAATCAAGTACCAACATCAATTGCAACGAACAATGCCCACATCGGGAAGAACAGACTCCGGCCAGGTTATCATGCGCCTCTATCCATCAGGGTGCGTGATGATCCCCTCATCACGAATCATGTCGTCACCAGGTGATAGGCGTGACAGTAACCCTGGCGCAACATAACATATCTAGACCAAAAACCCAAGAAAAATCCAACGCACTAGGATATTGAATTAACTGACAAGAATACTATACACACACACCCAAGCAACAAGTCGACAAGACACAAGATGACATCACTCAAATTAAATTGCGTAATCTATTAAACGATTTCACCAACAAACCATAAACCATTATTTGTTAAGCATGATGTCTAAGTGCGAAGGAGTGAACTATTATAAATGTTATCATAAATGTGAACTGTTATATCTAACAATGATATTGATGCCCCATAATAATATTTTAGTCCATTAATATTCGTTGTCTATACAAATAAGAGATAATAATGATGTTAACACTAATGATATATAATTATGGCATTGATGTCTAAATTTAGTGCTATCCCTTAATGAGATCATCATCTAACAAAAGAATTAACAATTAGAAAAGGAAATTAGCAAGGAATTAGATTATGTATCGTTGCCATGAATAATTATTGTATTAACGCATTGTCTATTGAATATTTACTGCCATGCAACATATTTAAAATCAAATGTATAAAGTTGTTGTCATTCAAATGTATGTATTCGCTATCCAATACATATCCATTAAATCATATAAATTCATTGTCAAACTATATTGTTGTCATCAAATATTAAAAAAATAGTCAATATATGTGTAAGTTGTCAACAATATTGTTGTCAACAAATATTAAACACAATCCATGATGTGGCAATCCAGAATATTAAATCATTGTCATGTGATAACACATATATATAATCATTGATACATGGTAACTCAGATATGTAGTAACGCAGATATATAATTGTTGTCACAAAAACATAGATATATAATCTAGATACATGGTAACTCAGATATATAATCGTTGAGATATGATAACGTAGGTATATTAAATTGTTGTCATAAAAATAAAACACAGATATATAAATTCGCTATCAATCTGTGTGTAACTCGATGTCATACACAACAACAAGCAAATAACTGTTGTCTATTAGATATGTATATTCAAACATTGTTTGTCTAACATTAAGATATATATTCAACGCTGTCTATTCACATTTCTGGGTAAAACGAATTAGGCAAAACCGAATTGGTAAAACGAATTGGGCAAAATCAAATTGGTAAAACGAATTGGGAAAAATCGAATTGGTATAATGAATTGGGCAAAACTAGATTGGTAAAATGAATTGGGCAAAAGAGAATTGGTAAAACGAATTGGGAAAAATTGAATTGGTAAAACAAATTGGGAAAAGAGAATTGGTAAAACCAAAACGCAGACCTATCATTTAAAAAGGAAAAGCAGACATATCATTTTAAAAATGCAGACATATCATTTAATAAGGAAATGTAGACATATCCTTAAAACACACAGTCATACACTCGTTGTCATTCAATGAATTAAAAACGCGGGTATGTCAACAATGAAGATCATTGGTAAGTCATGGTTCATAAAAAACATAGGTACAACAACAATGAAATCGCTGCTAAATTCGTGGTTCACAAAAAAAACACAAATATTTTTCCCACTCAAAACGTTGGGGTTCAATGTTCAACATGCAGATATTATCAAGTGTAAGAAATTAAAAAAAAAAGTAGAGTGATAATTCGCAGTGGTAAGTAATATAACACAGATATTGGACAATTTACCAATCAAAACATAATGGCACCCAATCACAAAAACACAAGATTAATCATTCAATGCAAAGTTTAACATTCCAAGAAACGTAGAGTTGATCATTCAAGGAAAGGAGAGGTAATCATTCAAAATAAATGCAGAGGTAGTCAATCAAGAAAACACAGAGATAGTCATTCACAAGGAGGGCGCAAGGATTAGAGATCAATCAGAAAATAAAAACACCGAGATAAGTAAGGTATAGATAGTTGGGCGAAATTTATACTTCGCTTATTATCCATGCACAGGAAAGCAGGGCATTGAATCTATAGGTCTTTAAACATCGAAGTGACGACCATCAATTCGGCTCTTGGCCGACTGCTCAGGAATAGACTAATAACTAAAGGGATAAGGAAAAAACACAATTTCTTCGTAATAATTAACAAAACAAACATAGAGAAGTCATAGCAATCAGATTTTGGGTTCGCCAAGGGAATCAATTCAAAATAAAATGAACATAAGACTGGGATGACTTTAAGTTCTTGGATTATAAAACACCGAATAAAACATACTCTTTACACAATAGAAGTACAATACTGAAAGCGCAGGAACAATATTAAACTACCATTCAAAAATATATGCATGTGTATCATAGCCAAATGTGAAAGCTCTGAGTCATTGTCTCGTGCGCGCTCTATCCAACTCCTGCTTGTCGACCGATGTGACCTCACCGGTACCTCCCATCTAACGCTAGGGGTACTCTTCTTCCCACTGAGCCCCCCGAGCCGCAAAGGGGCCATGCACACAATACCAGAGAACTGCTAGCACCCATCTCATCTCACAAGGTCGAGCTACAACTCGTTACCTGAGCTGGGTTCCCAACTCCCACAAGAGAAGTTTAGTCAAGACAAAAATTCAACAGCGTAACGTTACGCAAAAAGATGAGATCCCTACTCCTCCTCCTCCATCCTTTTTATAGAGTTTTAAAGTGATTAGTTTCCCAAATTGTTGTTGGGTATTTTACCCTACGGACTAGTAAGCTAGGGTTCTAAGCCTACATGCAGATCATGACCCTTCAGATTTAATCTTTATCCTTCTACCCAAAATCTCAACCC